>SNQJ01S0101173.1:36145-50234 GCA_010110895.2 Picea sitchensis
TACTAATTGAAAAGAGTTGAATTGAAGATAGCCATTTCTGGTCATCAAGAAGGAGCCACATTTCGAAGAGAACCACCATTTGTATCAAGGATCGATGGAAAATAAGCTATTGTACATGTTGCAACCATCATATCAAATTGAAGAGGATAGAAATAAGCTGCACAATTTAGACATAGAAACCCCAGTAGAATTGAAAAGATGTCGATTTTTAGCAGTGGCATGTCTACAAGGAAGAAGCACAATAAATACGCTCTCTAATCACACAAATATATGGAAATTCATAGATATTTGTTTCTTTGTTAAATCATTTTTTCTAGTATAAATGTACATGGCTTTCTAGGTTTTATTATAGATTTTGTTGATAATGCATATAAATGATAAACCTCATTAAGAAGGGTTATAGAAACAAAACAATGGACTTCCTCTAGATGAGGATTTTTTAAGACATAGTTACATAGAAGGTGTTCAGATGTTTGAAAAATATATATGTTCAAAGGAGACATATATTAAAAAACAACATAAACAAAGTATATTTTTCAAGATTGAATTTTTAGGCATTCTATGGAGGTATAAAGAGTTATTTAATTCCTAAAAGAAGAGGGGCTAGATGTATAGGTTTCTTTTTTTTTCATTCTAGAATCATTTGAAGATAGATATTTTATTTTTAGAAGTTACACTATTTCTTGCACGATTACTTTCAACACTGTGTTTGTTTCAACAATTAGGGTTTCATGTGTTTATTTTCAACAAATGTAAGATTAACATGGATAAACCTTGTATCCAAAATTTCTTCCTAGAGAACTAAATGAGCACCCTAGCTAGGTACCCCGATGACTGGACAAATGGAGATATTTACATGGGAATAATTTATGTTCAACCTTGTATCAGTGCATTTGATGTAGCAGAGCAACTATTACCCATGTACCTAATCAGAACAAAAGACAATAAGTACAAACGATGCTCTCATGGTTTAAGAGTCCCACTCTTCGTGAACAAAGAAGGGATAACGTGTAGGTGATGCTCAACATGGATTATTTCTCAATAGTTCGAGAGTTTGTGTATCCCAAGAATTATCCCTGAATAATGGGGTTATAAGACATGCATGTGGATTGTTTTCCAATAATATGATTCATAATATTCATTATTTGGGAGTTTGGAGAGGTAGAATCCGGGAACTTGGGAATTCAACTTGGGAGATACACCTTTATGAGGGTTATGAGGCAACTTGATGGAACCCTACTTGGTTCAAGTAGTGTTTGTCAAAGGGAAGCATCCAAAAAATGTTTTAGATGATGTTTTTAATTGTACTATAAGCCTTAAGAAGGGTGTTAGTCATTGACATAAAAGGGGATCAACCCCATTGTATCAATTTATTTCATTGTAACAAAAACATATATTTTACACTAGTCTATTGAATCTGTTGCTAATAATGTTTGCAAGATTTCTTGTGTATTTAGAAAAATAATAAGGTTTTGCCACCTTCAAAAATAAAAAAAAAGAGAGAGAAAGAAAGAAAGAAAAAGATGAGGAATGTTAGAAGTAGAATGTAGTTTCAACATTGTAAAATGGGGGCAAAGCATAAGAAAAATATTGTTTGGGGAAAAAAGATATAAAGAAATCTAAAATAAATAATAAAATATCCTATTAATGTCTATTTAAATTAATTTGGTTTGTAAAATATTTTGCAATGTGTCAATTATAAATATTTAGAATAGAAATTACATATATTACTTAGATCTATTGCTGAAAGAAACATAATTGAAACATAATTGACAATATGAACCAAAATATTATACATTTATTAATATGGAAGCAATGTTCACTTGCCTCTTCGAGGGGGAAACCTCCAATAGAGAAAAGCTTAGATTACAAATGATTTCCAAGACACCTTTTACAATGCTTCTAAATCTTTATATGGTACTTTCTATCCCCTAAGAACATTCTAGAAAATGAACTTTCTAGTAGGCAAAACCTTCTAGTAAGCCTTCTTACAATAATTGTATTCACACTACTACATGAACGTTATTTACTAGTGATGACCTCCATACATAGAAATGAATAGTAATATATCTACTTAGGGAGTTAGGGAGATTAGGACCCTAATGTGGCCTCCCCCTTAAAAACAAGCCTTGTCCTAAAGGTTGGAGATGTGGGAAGTGTTGTAGAATGTCTATTGGTTCCCATGTAGCATCCTTTAGTTGTGTATCCTTCCATTGTATTAAAACTTCCTAGGTAGTGAAAAGGTAGAGACAATGCTCTCGTTTGTGAAGGAGGGCCTCCAAATGGAATCAAATGTGACCTTCTTCATCCAATTTAGGAAGACTAATTTGAACACAAAAATTGGATCCAACCACTTTCTTTAAGCAGGAGACATGAAAGATGGGATGGATCTTAGAGTGGCTTGGAAGTTCTAATTTTGTAAGTCACTAGCCCAATACCATGGAGGATCTTATAGGGGCCATAAAAATTTGGAGAAATCTCTTGGTGGTGGTATTATTTGAGGAAGAATTGTTTATATGGCTATAGACACAGGAACACTTGATCCCCTTCTTCAAATGACATTTAGAATTATGCTGACCAACTTGTTGCTTCATCTGATTTTGATCCATTTATAGATTAGCTTTGAGAGTGCGGATAACATCAACCCAAGATGTAAGGGATTTTTTGACCTCTTGTACCTTGGAGACACCTAGTAAGTAAGATAATACTAATGTAGATTTTTCGCCATGGACTGCCTCAAAGGGAGTCATGTGAGTGGCACCATGATCAGTTGTATTATACCACCATTCTGCTAGGGGTAACCACTGAACCCATTGGGAATATCATTCAGAAGTAAAGAACCTAAAATATGATTCCAAACACTTATTGACAACTTTAGTTTGACCATCAGTTTGAGGGTGATAGGTTGTGATAAGTTGCAATTGAGTGCCCTAGAGCCTAAAAAATTATTGCTAGAAGTTGCTAGTGAAAGTGGGATCACTGTCTATGACAACAGATTGTGACATACCTGTTATAGCGTCATTTGACACCACATATGATTATGATGACTCATGGGCCTCAATTACATCCCTTTCCCTGCTTGTAGGACCAAAATACACCTTTTCCTCCCTAAAAATACTTTAAAAAACGCCATCTAGATTGATGTACATTACTCTCCTTAAAGCATCTCACATACGTACACCCCTGTCTAGTTAGAAACCTGTGTACATGTTAATTTGGATCAATAAAATAATAAATACCGACATTTCGGGCAGAGTTGACAGGTTCCTCAGTTTCTTGACCTCTTGTAGCACGTCCATAACTACTCCAACTTTCAAAAAGGAGTATAAATTAGAGCCTTGGAGTGGAGAAAAAATAGAACAGAGAAATGCATCCTTATGCTGGAATTTTCATTATAGTCCTGCAAGTCCCTTTTTCCCCTTACATATGAAATTGTCCTTCCCATATGGAAACCCTTGTTTTCAAAAGTTGTGCTCTCCCTATCTTTTCAGGAAGAAAGCCTTTGCCTTCCTTGGACCTGTTTGAGAACAAAGTATTGGAGGTATTGTTTATCATCTCTGGCCTTGGGTGGAGGAACTTGGATCCCAGTTTCAGGACCATTCCATAGTGGTTACAGGTTGTAACCAACTTTTATGTTGATCATAATAAACTATCTCTCGTTCTCGTCCAATTTCATATGTTGATTCACGTTTCTAATGTATTTTACATCTTATAATTTGAATCTATTATGAAATTTGTAATGATCATGTTTTAGTCAGTTATCACATAACTACCTATTTTCATTTACTTGTCTCTTTGTGTGTAGGAGATTTCAAAGGATCATTTTGGAAGAGTGCTGGAGTGAAAGTCTTCACGTGAGATCGACATCAAACGTCGATATCCATGTTTTTTCTCTTCTCTTTCCCTTGAAAGTTAGTTATTGCAAAGTAGCTATTTTTAATTCACTGCTTGATTTGAGTTTGAGAGTGGTTTTTTAGGGTATTGCTATGTTGTGACATTGACCCATAGCCATAGGAAATTTTTTTCCGTAATAGAATTAGTGACTCCACTAGGGAGACTCCCTTTTTTAGTAGTTAGGGGTACTTGTGGTTTGAATTTCTTTTGAATCTTTTTTTTCGTCTTTGGCCATTATCTAGCATTATCTTAATTTTGCAATCCTTCCTAAGTCTTCCAGACCCCGTTTTTCTCAAGTTTGAGAAGTTTTTCCTGGGTGTATGCACTTTTCTTTTAGTACAGTCATGTACATACACTACTTTGCTTGAACATAGTCACATACATACTCTACTTGTCGCTTAGACAATCGCATACATGTTTTGGGTTTGAGTTTTCTGATCTGTTCAAATCATTAGAAGTTGGGTTGTGGTACTATAGGATCTTCTTGGATCCTATGAATCTTTAGGGTTTGATTTTTGGTTTCAGAAATTGTTTCTTTTGTTTCAAGATTGTAAGAAAAGTACAAAAATACTTTTTCAATTTTCTTGTTTTGTCAAAGTTTCTTTTGGCTTTTGATGGTTTTAGGGTTTTAGAAAGATTCATCAGGTGTATAATGCACTCTGATCTCTTCTCACAGTTCTTTATAGGGTGTTTAGTCATCTTTTTCAATCTGTCTTTCCTTTTACCTTCTTGTTTTCTTGATTTACTCATATAAACGGAAGTGTGAGAGCATGCACTTGTGAACCCTCTTCCTTTCCCTTTGCACTTGCATTTAAAAAGAAAATTTTCATTGTATGCATGTTTTCTTTCGTAATTCTCTCTTATATTTTTCAGAAAAAAACAAAAAACATTTCAATTTGCATTTAGGGTTAGTTTCTAGGATGCATCTTTATCATATAGAGTGAAAAGCAAAAAGTTGCATTTTTCATCAATTTAGTGCATTGCATAAGCTGTTGTGGATTTCAATTGAATCATGCATTGCATGAAATGTGGAAGATTTTCATTTGCATTATATTGAAAAGGATACGTCTCTTTGAAAAAGAAGTGCATCAATTTCCATATATTACACCTCTTTCAATTTAACCTGTTTTATATCAACAATATTCTTAAAGTGTAATTGCTTTTGTTTCTACAAGCATTAATACACATCACTGATTTTCACGTCCATTCCTTTGTGACTTAAGAAACAACCATTAAAACAAATGATCATAACTAAAAACAATTAGTAACCTTTTTCTAGGGTTCACCAATAGCTTAGGCTAGGGCCTTGGATTAGGGTGGAGAGTAAATTCTCTAGGGCCAACCCAAAGAAAACATAGTAGTCTATGATAGGGAGAGTCAAATCCAATTTTCATATAAGTATAGCTGGGAAGATCCTCTAACACAAGAGTCAAACACAAGGTTGCGTGAAGGCAAGCCGAGGATATAACCCCTCCAAATATTAACTAATCATAGTGGAGAGATTGTATTTGGGGGGTTTGTTAGTTCCCTTACCTCCATGAGAGGTGGTGCTTTTGAAGCTTTGGGATTTTCTCCCCTGCCCATATGTTCGATCCCGACTATCGAATTTACCCCCCTAACATTGAATGAGAGTTGGTATCCCTAGTTTCTATTTTTAGGTATCACAGAGGTGACTGTGAGGGGTTTCCCTTGGTACCTGAGACATACTTCATATCACACTTTTCAGTACTATTGGAGGGTGCCCCATGAAGAGTGGGTACTTGCACCGGATAAGGTTGGTTAGCGGAGGTTGGGGTAATTGTTTCTCATTCCTTTGTTCATCAATTCAGGGGACTTAATCAAGCCACACATTTGTCTAAAAGGTCATCACCTCACTTTGTTGCGGGTGCAATATCAGGACCTAATCCACTTGAGTTGGAATATTGGAAAAGTTGTTTACTTGGTTTGTATCTTTTAGGGATTTTTCTCTTTTAGTGGTGTGCTCTCTATGCGTAGAAGACTTAGGTGGTTGTGTTGGAAAACTCCTTGAATATTTGATTTAAAGTGGTTGGTCAACGGTCACGTCGATCGTGGAGATTTCCTCCTGAAGAATTTCCTGCAAATTCTTCGCCTCCTCCTCAGAGGCGTCGACTTCATCTAACTGAAATGTTTGTACTAGTTAGTCTTGTCGAATTTGTAGAAATTTAGGAAATAGAGACAAAATGTTCTACACCAGAGGTTACTCGTATATCAGACCTTCAAGCCAAATATTTCATTTATCTATTTAAGCCTCCGTTAATTGGACCCGACAATCCAATTATTTGGTGAATTTTGACTCCCGGGTTAGACTACGTTGATAATTTCCCTCTTTCAATGGGAAATAATGGAAGGCACATCAGAAGTTTCTAGGTTGGGGGTCCCTGCAACCCCCACATCGACAATTGTATCAGAAGGAATACTTCCTCCTGGTATCTCTAACCAAACGAATAATGTGGTTCAATCCACGATAATTGTTTTGGTCAGCAACTCCATGCCACTGATTGGTGGGTCCACTCTATTGATTTTAGTGGTAGAATCAGACATGTACTTCTACATTGGCTTGTCTCTAGAATGTGGAAGTCGTCGAAATCCTAGTGTGAGATTACTTTAGTTAAAATCAATTAATTAAAGTAAAAGTGTTTTTATTAATTAATTGAGTTATTTAAGGAACATGCTTAGCATGCAACATGTAATCTAAATCTCAAGTGAGTGTGAGAAGTAATCTTAGTCATAGATCACTTTGGAAAATAATTAGAAATAGATTGTAACTCATGATTATAAAAGCAAGGCTAGGAGAAGGAGGAAGACACTTGTGTTGAGGAAGTCGACACAGTCGGGACTTGTGTTGAGGGTGTTGACAAAGGGACTTGTGTGAGATACACTTGTGAGAGACTTTGAGAGGAAGTCACTTTGGTGAGAGACCAAGGTTGAGGGTAGAAAAGAAAGATTTTTTCTAATGTGAGAGTGAAAAGATCTTGTTGGTTGGGTGAAGATATTTCATCCAAGATTTTATGCAGAGAGGATTGGATCATGAAGGACCGTGATTCAAGATCTTGGATAGGTGGAGAAGGAATTCCATCTAGAGATCATACAGGTCAAGGTGAAGAGAGAGCTGAGGCAGTTGTAGGTGGGTTTTAGAGGATTGAAGCCACATGAAAGGGGTGCGCTACACATAATTTCCTGTATGGGTTTTCTACATATGTACATGATTCACAATAGAGACAATCACGTATGTACGCGGGTCAGCTGAAGGTGAATTATGTACACCTTGAAAACTATGTTGTTTAGGGGATGTAAGATAGAGTATGCTAGCGATCAAAAATAATTTTAAAATTATTTTGACATCACATGATAAGATGATTATGAGGTTAAATATTTATTTATAAATCTTAGATTATAAAGTCTTATGGTCATGCATTAAAACATATTATTCAAATGAATAAATAAACTTGTATCTCAAAATCTACCAAAAGATATTTTTTTATCTTTTTACGACTTAATGGTAAAATTCAAGTGTTACAAGCCACCAAAAGCTCTCATTTTCGGCGGCTAAAAGAATAAACACATGACTGTTTGGCTACTGAAATCGCAAAAGAGTCTAGAATGAACTTCTTTCTGCCCAAATCACATTTTTTGGTTTCCATATTGTGTGGGAATAATGTTTAATGAAGGATAATAATTATAGGATACATATAATTCTCCTTTGTAAGCTTTGGAGGCACATGATAAGAAGATGAAGCTGCGTTTTAAAAAAATACTGCGTTTTTTACTATGCCGAGTCATCATTTTAAAATGATGATTCTGAGCGATTGGAGAATCATTTTGAGAAACAGGTGGAGGATTTTGTTACTAACACGTCAAAGAACAATAACCTCTCTCACTTTTCCTACATGTGTCATATATTGGGAGAATTGAATTCATCTCTGAGCCCTAATTTTCGGATCTCAGAATTTCCCTGTTTAAAACATGTTTTTGAAATGCGGATCCCGGGAAAATGAAAATGAATCTCAAAGAACTGAGAGAGGTTTTTTCTCAAAAAAAACCAATCTACAAAAGCCTCATCTATTTTGTACACAAATGTCATGATTTGGGAGATACAAAATCTTAACTGCAGCCCCAATTTTTAGCAGTCTGACCCATTTTTTATGTCAGACAGTTCCAAAAATTGAAGGTAACTGTTGTTATGTTTGGGATTTGGAAGGGAATTCGAGATCCTAGGGAGGATTTCGACCTCAATACCTATATGAGGCATCATTTTAACATGGAGAAAAAAAAATAAGTTTGAGGACTGTGGTCGACTTTGGAGACTTTTCAGACTTGTAATCTCAGACTTCCCATTGTACATCAGTAATACATGCTTCTTTTGCCAATACTGTTCAGATTTTCATATTATTTCTTATCTCTACTTGTACTCTAATATATTATTCATTGTTTCATGTTTTTCTGATGTATGATAACTGTTAACTTATCATTACATCCATAAATCAAAAGCTGCAAGTATTTTACCTATTATGTCTAGCCATATATTCTATGCAATCTTATATATGTTTCTACTAGTATGATAAGTATCTACCTGTCATAGTTGGTCATTCATATGTGTTATTGTATGTATATTTATGTTATCATAATAAGTCTTCTCTGCATATCCACCTTTATTTAACTTTCTGAACACAGTGGTTGAAATCCTTGCCCATCTGAGTGTGGCAATGCATGTTTTGAGTGAGTGAGACTTGATTAAGTTCTCTGACTTGATCCACCTTTTACAATTCATTAAGTTACCAATATTACACCCTTTACAGTCAGGGAGTAATTTCTTGGAGTGATAACAAATTGGCATCGCTGCCGAGGAACGAAAGTGAAAGCATAGTTTCCCTGGGAGAATGACATAGATCTGATTCTTGATGGCAGACAAGAGATAGACATAAAATCCGACTGTAATCATCTGCCTAGCGACTCCACATTCAAAGACTCCACTGGGAAGGATCCAATTGACAAAAGATGAATAGACTGGGTTCTAAATATAGGTATCAATTCATTAGTTTGCTTCATGAGTTGTTCTTCTTTATCATCTTCTTCATACTTTTTACTTCACATGTTAAGAGAATTATCCTCTGTTTTGTATATTCCAATGATTATCATCATTCTTTCATATATCCATCTTTAGAAGAATAATTACAACCTGCTTGTATTGTAGATGTTGATTTGATATCTTCATCACCATCTATTTCTAAAAATGAGTTCTTCAATTTAGTACCTCCTGACTTAGATAAATTATGTGATCCTCAGGAGATTAAAATTGATTCAAGACCCTGTCAGATCTCAACCCCTTTTTCCCTAACTTTTGAACCTTGTCAACAACTTGCTATCCCTCATGATCAACCTACAACCTTTCAAATTAAAATTAGGATGAAGATGTTCAAGCCTTTGAAGCTGCCCCATCTCCTTCATTCTTATCCTCTTGACTGTTATGAATATATTCCATGGTTTTCTGGAGAGAATCAAGTTTCAGCTGAGAGGCACTTGGAATCCTTTGAGGATTTTGTTGATCATTTTCAGATTGTTCATGAAGATGTCATTATGAGATTTTTCTCTAAGTCATTGATCAAAGATGTTTCCATATGGTTTAAGAGTCTAAGAGATGACTACATTGGCTCTTGGACTGAGTTCTCTGATGTTTTTATGAAACATTGGGGTGAAAACAAATCACTAGATTCGTATCTTGCTGATTTTTATACTTTGAAGAGACAACAGAATGAAACTTTGCCTATTTTCAATCAAAGATTTTGCAACATCTACCATGGTATGCCTTTAGAGATCTGGCCTACAAAGACAACTTCCATGATACAATTTGTTATGGGATTGCATTTAGAACTTTCCCTGATCCTTCTAGAAAGGAGGTCTTCATCGTTAAGGAGCTTGTTTGAAGGTTCTTTATAGGTTGAGGAGAATATTTGTGCTTCCGGGAGGATCCAAGAGCGGGTTAACTTTGAAAATCTATATGCACATGAGCAGACTGAATGTCAGTATGTTTCATAATTTGAACAGGAAGGAAATGAATGTGAAGCATAATTGAAACAACAACAAGCAAACAGATTTATTTTAGATTCAGATCTAGATTCCTCAATATTTGTAGGGTACTCCAGAGACAGATACGAGTATGAAGTTTATGATCAGTTTGCAAGCCAAATCGAACCTATGATAACGAATGATTGCATAGGAAATTATAATTTATTATCTGATTTTAATCCATTTCATGTAAACCTTGTTAGGATATCCTCTTGTGATCATTATTCCGAAGAAGAATATTTAAAGATTTGTGAAGATGATCAACAATATATGGAAGTTGTGAATTTGATGTTCAAAAGTCCAAATATTCTTTTTTCTCCAAAATTGTCAGCTGTAATAGGTCATTACATTAGAATGATAAATCAAAGTCTCGGGAACATGACAAAGAAGAAGACATACATGAGAAAGAAGATTATGACTATGAAACAGAGTTGGAAAAGAATCAAGCAAGTAAAATCAAGCAAGTAAATGTATTTCAGATTATGAATCAGATTCTTCAATGTTTGCAGAATGCCTTAAAGACAGATATGAGCCTGAAGTTTATGATCAGTTTGAAAATCAAGTGGAGCCTATGATAACTCATGATTTCATAGACAATTATATGATTTCTGCTGATCCTTATTCATATGATTCAAACATTACTTTATCATCATCTTCTGAGTACCTTTTTGAAGAGAAAGTTATTATGATTGATGATCAAGATATCATCTTAAGAGAACAAGAAGGTGATCAATCTTCTAGCAAAGGAACAATAATGGATGAGCAAAATGCTGCCATAGATGTGAAACTATTTCCCGAAGACCAACATGTTTCCAATCTCGGTTTTAAAGATCCAGTGGAAACCTTCATGGAGTTATACTTTTTAAAGAAATTGAAAGTTTCAGATTTCTTTAGCTTACACATGATTCCAGGTGTATGATTTCTTGAAAAAATTCTTATCACTGCTATCAAATTTCAAACATCATCTACTGATCATTGATAAAGATGATATTATTTCAGTTTTAAAATTGCTTTGATGGCTGTTATGGAAGTCAACTTTTACCTAACTAAATTGCAGATTTGGTTAGAGTAGAGTAGGGTAGGAAATAAGCTCGCTGCCCGAGATTTTTCTTTTTCAGTTTACAGCAGAAATATCAGTCTATTGTGTGAATAAAGGAAGGTTTTGAAGGTGTACAGAGATCAGTTTCACAGGTATTGAAATTTTTCAGAGACTGGTTTCACAAGCCAAATGACTCCATGCCCAATGGAACTGCAAGTTTTGAAAGTTCAGAGAATGGTTGACTGTTGACTCCATAGCCTAATGGACAAGGCGACTGTAACTACGTGGTTCTTGAAACATCACAGTATAGGAGCCAGATGTTAGCGATCAAAAATAATTTTAAAATTATTTTGACATCACATGATAAGATGATTGTGAGGTTAAAGATTTATTTATAAATCTTAAGTTATAAAGTCTTATGGACATGCATTAAAACATATTATTCAAATGAATAAATAAACTTTTATCTCAAAATCTACCAAAAGATAATCTTTAGCTTTAGACAGCTTAATGGGAAAATTCAAGTGTTACAAGCTGCCGAAAGCTCTCATTTTCGGCGGCTAAAAGAATAAACATGGGACTGTTTGGCCGTCAAAATCGCAGAAGAGTCCATAATGAACTTCTTTCTGCCGAGATCGCATTTTTTGGTTTCCAGATTCTGTGGGAATGATGTTTAATGAAGGATAATAATTATAGGATACAGATCATTCTCCTTTGCAATCTTTGGAGGCATATGATAAGAAGATGAAGCCGTGTTTTCAAAAAATACTGTGTTTTTTAYAGTGCCAAGTCATCATTTTCAAATGATGATTCTGAGCGACTGGAGAATCATTTTGAGAAACRGGSGGAGTMTTTTGTTACTAACACGTCAAAGAACAATAAAMTCTCTCAATTTTCCTATAGGTGTCATATATTGGGAGAATCAAATTCATCTCTGAGCCCTAATTTTTGGATCTCAGAAATTTCATGTTTGACACATGTTTTTGAAATGCGGATYCCAGGGAAATGAAAACGAATCTCAAAGAACCGAGAGAGGTGTTTTCTCAAAACAAACCAATATAAAAAATCCTCGTCYAGTTTGTACACATATTTCATGATTTGGGAGATACAAAATCTTAACTGTAGCCCYAGTTTTCAGCAGTCTGGCCCATTTTTTATGTCAGACAGTTCCAGAAATTGAAGGTAATTGTTGTTATCTTTGGGATTCGGAAGGAAATTTGATATCCTAGGGAGGATTTTGACCTCAATGCCTATATGAGGCATAATTTTAACATGGAGAAAAAAAAACAGTTTGAGGATTGTGGTCGACTTTGGAGACTTTTCAGACTTGTAATCTCAGACTTCCCATTGTACATCAATAATACATGCTTCTTTTGCCAATACTGTTAAGATTTTCATATTCTTTCTTATCTCTATTTGTACTCGAATATATTATTCATTGTTTCATGTTTGTCTGATTTATGATAACTGTTAACTTATCATTACATCCATAAACCATAATTTGCAAGTATTTTACCTGTTATGTCTAGCGATATATTCTATGCAACCTTATATATGTTTCTACTAGTATGATAAGTATATACCTGTCATAGCTGGTCATTCATATGTGTTATTGTATGTATATTTCTGTTAGCATAATAAGTCTTCTCCGCATATCCACCTTTATTTAAATTTCTGAACACAGTGGTTGAAATCCTTGCTCATCTGAGTGTGTCAATGCATGTTTTGAGTGAGTGAGACTTGATTAAGTTCTCTGACTTGATCCACCTTTTACAATTCATTAAGTTACCAAGATTACACCCTTTACAATCAGGGAGTAATTTCTTGGAGTGATAACATAGTAGACTTGGCCAGGTTTGTCTGTATTTGTATTTATCTTAGTGTACCATTTTCCCTATTACAGGAGCCCTGATTTGGCCTTAATAAAAAGCATCTTGGAACTGGTTTTCCCTCCAAGTTTTTCCCAGGGGTATTTTACGCGAAAATACTGGTGTCTTGTGTGTGATATTTTGGTTTCCTATCTTATGCTTCCACTGCATGTTTAGTTGATTACTCAACTATGCTTTTAGTAGATAAAGTGATTTTATCTTCAACTAACTATCAGGTGTTGGGTAGGATAATAATCAATATGGTATTAGAGCCTAGCCTCTGAAGGGAGGAAACCAAGAGCATAGATCTCAACAGTTGCAAGAATATCTATAACCAAGAGGAAAGAATCAAAGGACATATTTTGGGGAAACAATAGTACTGAGGATGAACATGGGTTTTTGAAGGTTTATGGAAGTATACACAGGTCACAGTGGTAATAGTTGCATACATACACGATTTGTAGTGGGTGGAATCACACACTAGCACATTTGGCCTATTTTGCGACGGTTGTTTCGATGCTTATGCGACGTTATGTCGTTGATATGGCGACAAATTTGGAGTCTCTGAAACGTTGGTTTAGGTGACGTGGCATTTGCAATGAACTTGAGAAAACGTCGCACAAGTGATGATATAGGAAAACAATCTCAAACCAACTTTTCGTCTATATTGCGACAACAACTTTTATAGTTAAACCGACGCATCAATAGAAGTCGTCGTCACATATTCGACGACAACTTTTTTGTTGTTTATGTAGCTAAACCGACGCAAACAATAGAAGTTGTCGTCGAATCGGCGACAACAACTTTCCGTTGTTTATATAGCAAAACCGTCGCATCGATAAACGTTGTCGTAGCATATGTGACGACAACTTTCCATTGTTTATATAACATAACCGTCACATAGATAAAAGTTGTCGTCGGATATCCGACGACAACTTTCCGTTGTCTATATGGAAAAACCATCGCATATATAAAAGTTGTCGTCGGATATGCGATGACAACTTTCCGTTGTTTATATAGAAAAACCATTGCATATATAATAGTTGTCGTCGGATATGTGACGACAAAATTTTTTTTAGAAAAAAAAAAGAAAAAAAATTGGCCATCAATTTTGATATTAATATTAATATTAATATCAATATTAAATCCCAAAGGTTATTGCATGAGCCCAGTATTGATTTCACAAATCCTTGGGACTTCTTTG
>SNQJ01S0101175.1:0-30764 GCA_010110895.2 Picea sitchensis
AGGGGTTTGTAAAGAGAATTCAACATTGTATCTCAGAATGAAATCAATATAAAAATCAGATTTCTGATTTCAGTCTCACATGTGTATTTTGATGATTTGGTTCATATTTTGATTTTACCATTGTCTCTTATCCATGTCTACACTTATGTAATTTCTTGCTTATTTTATTTCTTTTGCACAGTTACATATAATATATATAGAACCAACCTTGGTCCCTCTTACTTAATACATGTGGATTAAGTGATTGTTTTTATTTTATTTTAAGGCTATAAACCCCGAGTAACATTCCCAACTATCTTTCCTTAGCCTAGCAAGATCTGAAAATTCTTGAGTAAGGTTCATCATACCTTTTCGTCAACATTTATTTGACGACCATACTGGGGAGATCTTCCATATATCTCTGGTTGATTGTATCACAATTATATTTCATTTTTCTTTTTTGTTTGATTACTCTTTAACTGATTTTTTCCATGATAGTACATGTTACGAGTCAACCCAATATTGGAAACGGTCTTGATGAACAAACCAACATTGCATTGACTTTATTCAACACTATTTTAGAAACTGCTAGTACTCACGCTGAACTTTAACGCTCTTGAGAAGTAGTTGAAAGGGACATAAATATTCGTGAACTTTGGGAAGTCAGGAAAAGGCAGCCCAGAAATCAACAGTAACCTCCCTTTTCCTAGCTCTTCGGTATTTCATTTCATGTCCTCTAATCCACACATTTCTTAAAGGAGAAGAGGGTTGTCCCCTGAAGCTACCCCTATTTCTCAAATAGGGAGGAGGAAAATTTTCTTCTCAACACAACAAAGTGCTCTTAGGTGAACCTTATCTGATTCTTCCAGTTCATTTTTATCACCCATACCTATCACTTTAAACATGACATCTGCGGGTAGTGGTAGTGGCATCGGAGGTCCCTCCTCCTCGCAACATTCTGTTTCATCAGTAATTGGTAATATCTATAGTCATCAAGTCCCTATTCAATCCACTACCAATCCTCCTAAAGTCATAAAGAAATATGGACTTTTCCAATTTGAGGAAGATGCTACAACCACCCCGTGGCACATATCTTCTCCCTTGAATCTTGCACCAACCACTCACCCATTACCAAAATTCAAGGATCATTTACCTAGGTTCTCGGGAAACAGTATCGTTACTACAAATGAACACCTAGTAGAATTTTATAATGCTTTTCATAACATAGGGTCTAACGATAATGACACTTGCATGTGTTTATTTGTCAACTCCCTTGAAGGGAAAGTTGTAGCATATTTTTTTGACCTCCATCCAAAAATATTTTCCACTTGGGAAGAATTGTTTTATTAGTTCAATTCCACTTACGAACAACCCAAGAGTCCAGTTGAGCAGTTAAGGGAATACAACAATATTTCCTATAAGGATGGTGAAACCATTAAATTTTTTAACCTTCGCTTCACCAAATTATATAATCAAATCCTTGAACTAATCCATCCTTGAAATCATGTTTCTTTCATGCATTATTATAATGCATTACCTTCCCCTTATTTTCATAGATTTGAAGAGAAGGAAATTGAAAATCTTGGTTCCGCCCTTTAGGATTGCCTAGAATATGAAGAGAAACTCGAAAGAATAGATCTCCCTGAGGGAAACTTGGTCAAGAAAATAGACATGTCTGCCCTCCTACAACTCGTGCAAGATATGAATAATAGGATGATAGCCTACAAATGAAAAGGAATTTTCTCTTCCTCTTCCTGTGGGGCTTCTTATTCTTCCTTAGCGCATTTTAGGAATACTAATGAAAACACTTTTCATCCAAAGGCCATAATGGCTCGCAGTTGATGTAACTTATGTGAAGAAAACAATGAGGAGAGTACTTTTGAAGTTAAGATAAGTTCTAGAGATAAGATCTTTGGCAAAATGCAAGATACCACGATCGTTGTTTTAGATTGGGTTGAACCAGAAGATGTTATGGTAATCAATAGTAGGAATAAATATTACATTGCCAAGGGTAAATATGACCTTCCCCACACTTCTTTCACCCCAAGCTCATCTTCTCAAAGTGATGATACACAAGCTGTCAGAACTTCGGATAATCAAGGAGTGTCTTCTCCTCTTCCCTCATCTAAGTACAATATCCTTAATCAATTGGATAATATCAAAGCTGATGCTACTCTTTTGGACATGGTTTCTATCCTATAACAACATAAGCATCTTAAAAACTTTACAGAAGGTAAGATTTCTACCATGGACAATCTATTTGAAGAATTAAAGGAAGAGGACTCAACTGTAAATAAGATAGGTGTAAATAACTTTAGGAATCCTGTAAAAAAAACCCATTTCTATATCTTAGTAAAAATCATGGATAAAATAGCTCATTGTTTCCTAATTCATGGCAGGTTCGGTCCAAGTGTGATGTCTAAAATTATCATGGAAGAGCTTGGCTTATCTTGCACTAACGAAAATTCTAGAATCATGCTCTCTTATAACAATTTGCATCAATCAACTATAGGTGAAATCAAGGATGTAAACTTAGTTTTGTGCGCACATCCCGAGATAAAAACAACCCTCAACATCTAAGTAATTGATATGTCAATGAGTAACTAATCAATTATTTATTGAAGGGATTGGCAAGCCTTAATTGGTGGATACATTTCACTTGATGGAACACATTTTTCCGTCCCTCAAAATGGAAATAACATTATAGTCCTTAGGGAAGGAAGAATTTCACCATATATAGAGAGCGTTTCCCAACCTAATGTAAATTATCTCGAAGAATATTTGGGTGTGTACTCTATATTTGTTGATGAAGATGACACTATGATTGAACTAGTTGATTTTGATGATGGCATGTGGCACATGAATTTCGATGGCTCAAGTTCAAACGAAGGTAATGGAGCCAACATCATTCTATATTCTCCTACAGGTAAAATCCATAATTTCTCTTATAGGTTGGAATTTTCTTGCACAAACAATGTCACCGAGTTTGAGGTCTTATGGTTAGACATCGAAAATTCATATAACCTTGGTTGTGGCCACCTTACAGTTTTTGGTGATTTTGAACTTGTTGTGAATCTTGTACGTAATATTTATTTACCAAGCAATAAGTTACTTAAACATTATACTCAAACTATTTGGATGTTGATTTCAAATCGATTATCATTTAACATCACTCATCTTAAGAGAGAACTTAATTCAATGGCTGATAGGTTAGCTGGTTTTGCAACATCCCCTACCCGACAACTTTTACCTCAAAGACCTTGTTGTACGTTCCAACCTCTATATCGTCCTCACATCCCTGATAACGTAGAATCATGGCAGGTTTTCCCGAGTGATTAAGGCATTTGTGCTTTCATACAAAATGAATCTTTTAAGCCCAAAGAAATAATATCCATTGAAGATGACAAATTTCCTAAAGGCTTGACTCCTCTCGAAAGTTCATTTTCGTCAAGTGATGTAGGAAACAAAGAAACACATAAGGAAGAGGAGTCAAAAAGGAAAGTTGGTGATACTATTTCATTGAATATTGGGACATCCGAATATCCAAAGATCATTAAATTAGGTTCCCAATGTTCTGATGAAGAAAAATGAAAGTTCGCAGAATTATTCCATGAATTTCAAGACATTTTTCCCAGTCATACGAGTATCTTCGTGGTTTTGATCCTTCTCTCGTACAACATGCCATTTCTATCAAGGAAGGGATAAAACCATTTAGGAAAATACAAATACCTATTAACCCTGCGTTGGAAGCCACTATTAGAAAACAATTGGAAAAATTGTTGAAAGCTAGTATAATATTTCCAGTTAAGTATTCTGACTGGGTTTCAAATATGGTCCCTATTCAGAAAACTACCAATCAGATCAGATTGTGTGTCAATTTTCGTGCATTGAATAGAGAAAGTGTCATTTCCCACTTCCCAATATGGAAATGATTCTACAACAGGTTGTAGGGTCTCAAATGATGTCCTTACTTGACGGTTTCTCCAGGTATAATCAAATCAAGGTAAAAAGGACTGATAGGTATAAAGCCACATTTACCACACGATGGGGAACATTCGCATATGAATGCATGTCTTTTGTCTTATCTAATGCAGGTGCCACCTTTCAAACATCTATGCAGATATTTTTTGATAATATAATCAATAATATTATCCAAGTTTATCTTGATGATTTGACTGTTTATTCTAAAAATCGGTTGGATCATTTTGGTCATCTTAGAAAGGTTCTCATGCGCTACAAAAAAATTGGCATTTCTTTAAATCCTTCCAAATCTATTTTTGGTGTCACGAAGGGAAAGATCCTCGGTCGTATTTTTTCTGATAAAGGGATAAGTATAGATCCTGAGAGGATTACTTCCATTCTAAACGTCCTTGCCCCCACCTCCAAGAAATAAGTTCAAGCTTTCATGGGTATTATTAATTTTGTTTGTAGATTTGTTCATGATTTGGTTGTCATGGTTAAACCAATCCACAATATTTTGAAGCGGTATCGTTATTTCTCTTGGACATATGAGGTCAAGAATGATTTCCTTAGGAGTAAGAAAGAAATCAGTTCCGCATCGGTTCTAGAGAAACCATATTTCGAGAAAGAATATCATATGTACCAATGCCACAGAGAAAACATTTTTTGCTATCCTCTTACAATGTGATGACCAAAAAAATGAAAAAACAGTATCCTATATGATTCAAAGTCTATTATATGACGAGATCAAATACTCATATATTGAGAAACATGATTTTTCTCTTGTCAATGCTATAGAAAAATTTCGTCATTTTTATTTTGGGCAAACATACGCAGGTAAAAATCCCTTTGCCAGTTGTCAAGTTTCTTCTTTCACAAACTTATCCTTTAGGAAAACTTGCACATTGGCTTGCCAAAATTTAGGAACATGATTTGATGATCATGACTTTGAATACAAGCGAGGGATGAGACCTAGCCCTTCACTTAGCTCAACACCCTGAACCAAGTGAAGAACTTGATGACCAACATAATCCTCTTTCAACGCTATTTTATATTGAAAATCTAAATCTCTCTCTATCTGAGCATCCTTGGTATAAAAATATGGTTTATTATTTGCAGTATCAAAAGTGTCCATATGGGTTGGATCCTCACCATAGAAGGAGACTCCGCCTTTAATCTTCCAAGTATATCATTTTAGGAGACCTTTTTTTTAGGAGTTCTATTGATGGTTTGTTACTTCGATGTGTAAATGATGAGGAAGAACAAAATTTATTATGTGAAATCCATGGATCATCAACTTATGCCATTCACATCAGTGGCCATTTTTTTGCTAAGGCTATTAATTTTAAGATCATAAGAAATGGTTATTACTAGCCTATGATATTCTATGATTCATATAAATTTGCAATATCTTGTGATAAATGCCAAAAATTTGTTGGGAAAGAACGTCTTTCTGTCATGCCTTTACAACATGTCCTTCCAGATTTCCCTTTTTCTAAGTGGGGCCTAGACTTTAATGGTCATATCAACCCTCCATATTATGCAGGGCATATCTTTCTTTTGAAAGACACCGATTACTTTACTAAGTGGACCGAAGTTGTCCCTCTTAGACATGCATAGGATGAGCATATAGTTTCTTTTCTATAATCTGATATCTTTTCCAAATTCAACATCCCATTAGAGATCATTACGGACAATGGCCCAACCTTCATTTATGAAAAATTGACCCAAATTTTGGCTAGGTTAGGTGTCAAACATTTAACTTCATCTTCTTATTACCCTCACGGAAATGGGTAAGCAGAGTCCACTAACAAAAATTTGGTTAGGATCATTAAGAGAATCATAGAAGACAAACCTCTCCAGTGGCACACACTTCTCACTTATGCTTTCTAGGAAGACCATACAACCACCACAGAAAGTATAGGATTTACTCACTTTCAGCTCATATATGGACAAGAGGCTATTCTTCCTACTGAGCTAGATATTTCCTCCTTACAGTTAATTTTACAGACTGAAGAATTAAATTCTTCTAATGTTCCCCAAAGGATAAATGCATTGTTAGCCCTAGAAGAACAAATAAACTTTGCCTTGGAGAACCTAAAAAGAAGGTAGCAAACAATGAAAAATTATTTTAACAAATGAGAAAAGGTTGTTGAATTCAAGATTGACGACAAAGTCCTACTATGTGACTCAGACCATGCTGAAAGAGGGAGACATTCTAAATTCCAAAAAATATGGCTAGGTAATTTCAAGATCGTTGTTATCCTTGGCACAAACTCATACCTTCTAAAGGATTTATAGGAGCGATTGTTTTCATACAATACTAACGGTTCCCATTTGAAACATTATGTGGAGCCAACTTGATCATTAGCACTTTGTGTAAACATGACTGTTGTATATCGTCCTTTGTTTTACTATTTTTTTTAAGGTTTATTGAGTTTTAATTTATGTTGTTGGTTTCACATGGTCATAAAAAATAGAGTCTTGATTAGTTTTTCCATAACAATGCCATTATGTAAGTATTGTTGATCGATGAAAATAATATACACATAGTTGTCACGATGTCCTCCTTTGAGACACTGCTGGAACAATTTTTTTCTTTCAATACTATTCTAGTTTAGTTGGTTTTGTTTTCTTCCTTGTTTTTGCTATCCCTTTCTTCCATCCATCCTGAGATTCAAGAGCATATCAAAAGAATTCTCCTTGAAATTATTAAAATCATTATGATTTATGAATATTATTTGATTGTTATGCATACATGACCAACTCCCCCCATACATCTCACTTTCCCTAAGTTATTCCCCGAAGTCTCGTCTCATTATTTCCCTTAAACCATCATTTAACCCATGTTGCATAACTATTCTCTTCGAGCATTTTTTTATCATTTACTTTTATCGGTCCGCGAAACCAAACATTCCGAGTTCTAAATTCTTTGAAAACATATTTCCCTGTGGATTCACCAGTTTGTTGACGCCCAAAAGTGCAACATGGAATCCATGCCTGTAAACGGGTTGCAATGCCTAATTACTTATATATACCTAATATTATACTAAATAGGTGGGACCCCCTTATGTGAATACTGATGAAAGAGCGCTTCTCTTATTTTTGCACTCATCACTACCTTGCAAAAATGATTCTACAATTTGAGAATAAACCCATAAATTCAAGTCGGTTTCCATGTGAAATGGATGAATGATGAGTGTGCTACAATTTGATTTGAAAAGAAAAAGAGGATGAAAATGTTTGTTTTGATAAGAATATTGGCTCATTATTACTACACATATTTTTGCGTATAGTTATTGTGTATTTCACTTATGGTATACTTGATATATGTTGTGGACAAATGATATGTTTTATGGAATGGAAACCCTCCATTAGTAAGAAATGTGAGACATGTTTTGGTGCTAAGTGTTGAACTTACATATATTACTTATGAGAAACATTCGCTTATGAATGCATGCCTTTTGTCTTATATAATGCAGGTGCCACCTTTCAAACATCTATGCAGATATTTTTTGATGATCTAATCAATAAGATTATCCAATTTTATCTTGATGATTTGATTGTTTATTCTAAAAACCGGTTGGATCATTTTGGTCATCTTAGAAAGGTTCTCATGCGCTACAGAAAATTTGGCATTTCTTTAAATCCTTCCAAATCTATTTTTGGTGTCACGAAGGGAAAGATCCTCAGTCATATTGTTTCTGATAAAGGGATAAGTATATATCCTGATAGGATTACTTCCATTCTAAACCTCCATGCCCCCACCTCCAAGAAAGAAGTTCAAGCTTTCATGTGCATTATTAATTTTGTCTGTAGATTTGTTCCTGATTTTGTTGTCATGGTTAAACCAATCCATAATCTTTTGAAGCAGGATCATTCTTTTTCTTGGACAGATGAGGTCGAGAATGATTTCCTTAGGATTAAGAAAGCAATCAATTCTGCACCAGGTCTTGCGAAACCGAATTTCGAGAAAGAATACCATATGTACCAATGCCACAAAGGAAACAATTTTTTCTATCCTCTTACAATGTGATGACAAAAAAAATGAAAAACTTGTAGCCTATATGATTCAAAGTCTATAGATGAGGAGATCAAATACTCATATATTTAGAAACATGATTTTTCTCTTGTCAATGCTATAGAAAAATTTCATCATTTTTATTTTGGGCAAACATACGTAGGTAAAAGTCCCTTTGCCTGTGGTCAAGTTTCTTCTTTCACAAACTTGTGTTTCAGGAAAACTTGCACATTGGCTTGCCAAAATTCAGGAGCATGATTTGACGATCATGACTTTGAAGACAATCGAGGGATGAGACCTAGCCCTTCACTTAGCTCAGCACCCTGAACCAAGTGAAGAACTTGACGACCAAGATAATCCTCTTTCAATGCTATTTAATATTGAAAATCAGAATCTCTCTCTATCTGAGCATCCTTGGTATAAAAATATTTTGTATTATTTTCAGTATCAAAAGTGTCCATATGGGATGGATCCTCACCATAGAAGGAGACGTCGCCTTGAATCTTCCAAGTATATCATTTTAGGGGACCTTTTGTTTAGGAGTTTTGTTGATGGTTTGTTACTTCGATGTGTAAATGATGAGGAAGAAAAAAGTTATTATGAAAAATCCATGGATCATCAACTTATGTCATTCACATCGGTGGCCATTTTTCTACTAAGGCCATTACTTTTAAGATCATAAGAAATGGTTATTACTAGACTATGATATTCTATGATTCATATAAATTTGTAAGATCATGTGATAAATGCCAAAAATTCGCTGGGAAAGAATGTCTTTCTGCCATGCCTTTACAACATGTCCTTCCGGATTTCCCTTTTTCTAAGTGGGGCCTAGACTTTATTGGTCCTATCAACCCTCCATCCTCTGTAGGGAATATCTTTCTTTTGGAAGCCACTGATTACTTTACTAAGTGGACCGAGGTTGTCCCTCTTAGACACGCATAGGATGAGTAGATAGTTTCTTTTCTATAATCTGGTATCTTTTCCAAATTCAACATCCCATTAGAGATCATTACGGACAATGGCCCAACCTTCATTTCTGCAAAATTGACCCAATTTTTGGCTAAGTTAGGTGTCAAACATTTCACTTCATCTTCTTATTACCCTCATGGAAATGGGTAAGTAGAGTCCACTAACAAAACTTTGGTTAGGATCATTAAGAGAATCACAGAATACAAACCTCTCCAGTGGCACACACTTCTCACTTATGCTCTCTAGGAAGACCGTACAACCACCAAAGCAAGTATAGGCTTTACTCACTTTCAACTCATATATGGAAAAGAGGCTATTCTTCCTACTGAGCTAGATATTTCCTCCTTATGGTTAATGTTACAGACTAAAGAATTAAATTCTTCTAATGTTCCCCAAAGGATAAATGCATTGTTAGCCCTGGAAGAACAAATAAATTTTTCCTTGGAGAACCTAAAAGGAAGGTAGAAAATGGTGAAAAAGTATTTTAACAAATGAGAAAAGGTTGTCGAATTCAAGATCGACGACAAAGTCCTACTATGGGACTCATCCCATGCTGAAAGAGGGAGACATTCTAAATTCCAAAAATTATGGCTAGGTAATTTCAAGATCGTTGTTATCCTTGGCACAAACTCATACCTTCTAAAGGATTTAGAGGAGCGATTGTTTTCATACAGTACTAATGGTTCCCACTTGAAACATTATGTGGAGCCAACTTGATCATTAGCACTTTGTGTAAACCTGATTGTTGTATATCGTCCTTTGTTTTACTATCTTTTTTAAGGTTTATTGAGTTTTAATTTCTGTTGTTGGTTTCGCATGGTCATCAAAATTAGAGTCTTGCTCAATTTTTCCATAACAATGTCATTCTATAAGTATTGTTGATCGATGAAAATAAGATACACACAATTGTCATGATGTCCTCCTTTGAGACACCGCTGGAAGAAATTTTTTCTTTCAATACTATTGTAGTTTAGTTGATTTTGTTTTCTTCCTTGGTTTTGCTATCCCTTTCTTCCATCCATCTTGAGATTCAAGAGCACATAAGAAGAATTCTCCTTGAAATTATTAAAATCATTATCAGTTATGAATATTATTCGATTTTTATGCATACAGGACCAACTCCCCCCTTACATCTCACTTTCCATAAGTTATTCCCCGAAGTCTCGTCTCATTATTTCCCTTAAACCATGATTTATCCCATGTTGCATAACTATTCTCTTCGAGCAGTTTTTTATCATTTACTTTTACCGTTCCGCGAAACCAAACATTCTGAGTTCTAAATATGTTGAGAACATATTTCCCTGTGGATTCGCCAGTTTGTTGACGCCCAAAAGTGAAACATGGAATCCATTCCTGCAAACGGGTTGCAATGCCTTATTACTTATATATACCTAATAATATACTAAATAGGTGGGACCCCCTTATGTGAATAATGATGAAAGAGTGCTTCTCTTATTTTTGCGCTCATGACTACCTTGCAAAAATGATTCTATAGTTTGATAATAAACCCAGAAATTCAAGTCGGTGTCCATGTGAAATGGATGAATGATGAGTGTGCTACAATTTTATTTGAAAATAAAAAGAGGATGAAAATGTTTGTTTTGATAAGAATCTTGGTTCATTCTTACTACACATATATTTTTGCATATAGTTATGGTGTATTTCACTTATGGTATACTTGATATATGTTGTGGACAAATGATATGTTTTATGGAATGGCAACCCTCCATTAGTAAGAAATGTGAGACATGTTTTGGTGCTAAGTGTTGAACTTACATATCGTACTTATGAGATTAATGTGGAGGGGGTCCGATTCGATTTTGAATTACAATTGATATGTTTAGTGGAAAACATGGTTAACTATGTATTTTATGGAAGATTGTGTGTGCTCCATACTTGATTGTGGCGGGTGGAAATTAATGTGGGAAACAACGTGAAATTACTGCACATCATTCTTACCCTACCTTGAGGTCACCACCTTCACTTTGTTTGTGCTTGTGTTGGTTTCTTTGGCTAGTGGTGCCTCCATTTTTCTTGTCCTTTGAAAGAAAAGTGGTGCTCGTTGGCTTTATGGAATTCTCCTTGCAGGTATGTTGGTTCTTACCTCTCCATTCATGAACTGTATCTCTTCTATGAATAAAATCATGATGTTTTCTCTTAGATTTTATTACAGAGTGTGCTTGCTTCCCGAAGATTATAATGGATGTATGTGGGTATTATGGTTGTGAAAATTACATTTAAATGGGGTTTCTTCTTGTTGGCATTTAAACGTTTCAATCTGGGAATGATGGTTGGAATTCCATTATGTTTGAAGTATGTGGTTATGTTGTGCTCAGAATGAATGTTGTTTATTATGGTATGATGTTGGCAAATGATTATGGTGAATACATTCAGTTTCACTCATTTCTTGTGATTAAATTTCGAAGGGTTTTCTCTGTGAAATAAATAGAACATTTGGTTTTTCTGATTACTATGTAATGTCATACCCTCTACCCAGTCCTTGGAAGACTTGCAACTTTTTCAAACTATCATTCTGTTGTTTGGGAATATATGTGAGACCTTCGTATTTTCCTTGCGGCCACCATGGTGGGTCTGTGGAAATTTCGTTGTGGCAAGAAATGGTTGCTTTTTTTTGCAAACCCCTTATTAATATTTCTCCCTTATGTTTGCCCAGACCTCATTTTTTAATCTGATATATGGTATTTAGTAAATTCGAACTCTAGTATTGATGTTTTTTATGGTGATGATTTGATAGTGGGAAGGATTGGTTATATCCATGAATTCTTGGCTCGTTTTTTATTTATCTATGGGGATTTGGTCGATTTTGAGGTTATATGATTTAGAAGAAAAAAAATGATGAACGTTTGTTTCGCATTGAGGTTTCAAACCTAGTTTGTTTATGTAGCAAGTATTGGGGTTGTGGTATAACGATGGTTTTATGGTTTTTTTCTCAGCCTCACATGCTGGCTTGAGGCAATCTGGTTATAATTGTTTCCATTTGACTTTGTTAAAAATCTCTTATAAAATGGTCTACTAATGGAAAAGGAAAAAAAGGGAAGTGAAAATTATAAAGTTTGACAGTCCTGAAATTTTCCTGGGGTTTTATATTGAACACTATAAAACATAGTCGTGTCTTGGATTTGAAATGTTAACAGAGAAAGGTTTTTGGAAAAGGATGGCAATGTCGGTTTTTCTATAAATATTATTTCATGTAATAGAACAATAATCATCTCATTCTCGTCCATTATCTCAATTTCCGCTCATTATATTCCCACTACCTTCCCAAATACATTTAAAACATCCCATGTTTTGTTATTATGAATTTCATTTAAAAAAAAAAAGGGAAAGGATTGAAAGGAAAAGAAAGGTACTAGATGATGACTGGTGTTGAAAGTTTGGATATGGATACATTTTTTTTTTGTAAAGAAGTTACCTATGCATTTGCTTGAACAATATTCATTGGTTGGTTCCCGTCCATGTTACCATTTTTCTCTCATTACAAAACCCCCCATCTTCCCAGTAGCCCTATCACTCCCTATTCAAATGGCAATTGATTATTGAGTTTAAAAGTATGGTGAATGGATGGTTTGCATGTGCTTTTGTTGTGGATGATAGAGCCAACTTTTTTATTTTATTTAGGTAGGGTGTTGATGCATGTATTGTTAAGAGTTTTTCATAACATGATTGGAATATTTCTTCAGGATGATTTTCTTTAACAGAGGCAGCAATGGCAGAGGTACAAATAGAGGCGGAGGAAATAATTGGAAAAGAGGCCATAGAAGGCCATGATTTTCGATACATTTTTGCGTTGCTCCACAAGAACTAAATCAACTTTTCCAAGATGGATTTTTTAATCTAGTTGGCCAAGGAATTCTGCAACCTATACCTGAGAGGCCTCCTTTCCATCTACGTCAAAATTTCTCTGGTATTCATGTTCCCCCTCATGTGTCTATGCATCCAGAACCACCTGCCAATGATGGTTGGTAAGAAATTATTCATCAGCCTTTAGCTCATCGCCATGGTTGGCCTACTATGTCATTTCCATTACCCCCTCCTCCACTGCCAAACAACCCAAATTCCTAAGCTATTCATGTTTTCTTGCCATTATAGTCCTCTCATGCAAGAAAAAGATTAAAATATCCCATCCCTGAGCCAAAATTAGATAAAGGAAAAGAGGTTGCTAATCCCTCCAAGTCTTGTAAAGACTCCTTTGAATCAATATCCTCTCATCTCCACCTCAAATATGATTGTTCCCATGGAATCGGTGCAATCCACCCATAAGGTTCTCATCAGTTGAAGGTTGTTGCACATGATAAATTAAAAAAGGGATCAAGAGAAAACAACAGTGGAAAGAGGCAAAATGCCTCTCACAACAAATATGGTTTTTAATCCTATTAATGCTATTTTCTTTTGAGGAAAGACTTTTTATTTGATATGATAGTATTTTGGAAAACAAATACACATTTAGACAGAATTTTGGACAGCATGAATATAATGTTATTTTTGGATATAGTCATGTTCTATTTTGTTGATATTAAAATATTTGATTATTAATATGAGGATGGGAGTTACAAGGCGCATATTTGAATTAAATATTTGGGGTATTATATTTCATGTTTTGATGATTATTAAACAAATGAAAATTTGAGTGAAAATGGGTCCCACCTATTTAGTTATTATTTAAATAGACCCTTATTTATATATTATTAATTATTTGTCTCAACAAATTAGTTAAGCTAATTAAGCTTAACAAAAGTAAGGTAGTTGAACTACCATAACTTAATGAGAAAGAATAAAATCTCAATCAAATGAAGAAACAAGGAGTAAGAGAGAATAGAAGGAGAACTTATGCTATAAGGTTTGCTCTATACTTGTGAGATACCTCCATTCTTCATTCATTCTGAGTTTACTATAAGGCTTAACCATCTTGATGATAGCAGGGTCTTATTGAAGGCAGCGTGATTCAAAACTTAATCATATGTTCCAGCAACTTGTCTTTAAAGGTGTATGATTTATCTTTGGTAGTTTGTGTTCTTGTTTGTTTATGGATTAAATTTCATGATTGATAAATAATATTTTGCAGAATCAAGTGACAACATTTTGTGGCAAGTTGATCCAGATATTTATCTTTGCTTTTCTTTTATTGTTCGAGTCTTTTTGTATGGTGCCCATCGAAGGCTTCTAAATTTGACTTTGGTCCCTACCCTCACAGGGGTTTGTAAAGAGAAATAAACTTTGTATCTCATAATGAAATCAATATAAAAACCAGATTTCTGATTTCAGTCTCACATGTGTTTGATGATTTGGTTCAGATTTTTATTTTATCCTTGTCTCTTATCCATGTATACACTTATGCACTTTCTTGCTTATTTTATTTCTTTTGCACAATTACATATATTATATATAAAACCAACCTTGGTCCCTCGTACTTAATACATGTGGATTATGTGATTGTTTTTTTTTTAAGGCTATAAACCTCGGGTAACATTCCCAACTATCTTTCCTTAGCCCAATAAGATCTAAAAATGATTGAGTAAGGTTGTTCATACCTTTTCCTCAACACATGGTATATCAACTCCTTTTGTTTACACCTTAGATATTATGTGCACTCGTAAATGGTAATTCATGCATAATATTTTTAGTTGATGTGTCATGATTTCATGTGTGGGTGTCTTAATTAGACATGGTGTGATGGTTTCTAACCTTGTCATGAAATTAATAAACATTGGGTTTGATATAATAACACTTCTTAACAATAAAATTTGTATTACTTCATCTTTTTATACCATATGGGAACATAATTGTCCTTAGATAAATGTCGTCATGACTTAAGAGAAATTGTACTACTAGTGATCTAGTTGAGTAGTGTACTACTTATCCTAACCATATGATAATTCTCAAAGATATTTAGGTCTATCCCTAATACTACACAAATTGTTTTATTTATTTTCCATACAGCACTAGATGATCTAGTAACTTTTCAACCTGCAACACTTTAATTGTTCAAAGTTCACCTATGAAAATAAGGGAACATAACACTAGCATTTTATAATAATGAGTGATCTCCAACCACTACTATTTTGGATATATTTGTTGGCCATCTCCCATATCACTTACTTACATCACCTAGGAATTCATGATGCACATTTTGTGAAGGACATATGATGGTTCATTGTTTCAAATGTTCACTGCTCTAAATGCTTATGAAAAATGTTGTTTAATTGTTAAAGGATTTGATTATATTATTGTTACAAACAAGATTTAGTTGTAATTATATTCACTCTGGGATGTAGGGGCTCTAAATTTCCAACATAATTTTAATGATTTATAACATTTAAATTATGGACGTTACAAACATTCCACAATAGCACTTAAATTTGGTCTACGTGAATGCACTAATATGAACAATGATATTTCAAATTCTAGCCTCGAATGAAATGATAAATACTGGGTCATGTGGATAACCATCTCTTGCCATTCCCATTTGGTTAATGGTCCTATTTTCAAAGATTCGGTTAATGTTCATGTTGGATCACTTAAATAATGTTGCAAAATTCACATGTTTGTGATCCAATCCTAATATATGTATATATGTTCTTGTTTTAAGCACTTTGTGGATAATTTGATGGTTATCAAAGTGTGAAACAAGAAAGTGAACAAATACGCATATTTTGTTGCCATCATCTCCAAGCATTGTTAATGTGATGACATGCAATTGGCATTCATCTAAATCAATTCTTAGTATTTCTTTTGACTCACAACGTGTTACACATCAAAATGCCACACTTAAGTACCTCACCCTAACTGTCACAGGTGTTGTAAAAGTGTCACATATATTGACACCATGAATAACATTTGTCACAATCCCTAGTCAATTAGGAGGACAAATATACCATATGAAGGTCAAAATACTATGTACTCATGAATTATTTATTAATATTCATAAAAAGGAAATTAATTTAGTGTGAGAATCCACCTCACATTTAGTTTCCTAATCTCAAGGAGAGGTTGAGAATCTCATGGATGGTTGAGATATTTTCTCAAACCAAAATCCTAATTTAGTGGATCTTGAGAGATATTTCCTCCTTAAAATCCTTGAGAGATATTTTCTCCCTAAAATCATTGAGAGATATTTTCTCCCTAAAAATATTGGAGATCCCATTTTAGTGGATCTAGTGAGTGATATTCTCCATGGTGGTTAAGCCTCCAAATCGTATATAATGGGGTCTTTCCATGGAGAAGAAAAAGAAGATGAAAGGTATCAAACCTTTGATTATGAGGACAGACAGATATATCAAACTTATGATCTTAGGATTCATGCAAGGGTCTAGACAAGGAGAGCTTGGAGGAGTGTTGCATTATCATCCATGTTTGTAAGCATTCTCTTTGGGTTCTCATTTTAATATACTTAGCCTATTTCCTTCAAGCTTATGAATTCTTGCATGTGCTTGTCTATTGTTCCTTCAATATTTGTAGATGAATTTGTTTGATCTAATTTTGTATAGTAGGAGTTCTTTGTTTCTCTTTGTTGTCTATTGCATTGCAAGTATCAAGTTGCACTAAGGAGTTAGAAGATCAAGCTCAGATTGGAAGCAACGAGGAAAAAATTTGAAACTAGGTGCATCACACCTTTTCTTCCTCTCTCTCTTTCTGATTAGTTAAACTAAATTCAAAGGGATGTTAGAATCCACTTGTGTTTTTCTGTCTTGGTATTAGGGGTCTGTAATCCAAGGGAAATTTCACCTGTCCGTAGGGGAATCTTTCTGTAACAGAAATTGGCGACTCCAATGGGGAAGGACATTGACTTTTATTTCCTTGGATCGTCTGAGATGCTTCCCACATTTAGATCTTATTTGTTTATTTTTTCTGATCTACTTCTCTTTCTCTCTTCTTCATTGAATATTTCACAGAGTCTTTGGCAAATTTTTATGAGTTTTAAGCCTTATTTATGATTTTTGGGAAGGGTAGCACTCCTCTACTGTGTACACCAAAGTAATGATATAGGATCAATGCTCCTATGTAGTGTATACCAAAGTGTTGTAGCACTCTGTCCCTTTGGAAACATGAGCATTAATCTTCTTTTCTGGGTTTTTCTGCCCCTTTCTGCTCACTTTTTCTCAGTCTAACCCTGAGGAGATTTTTTCTCAGATACCTTTGAATACTCTTGACTTTTTTTTTCTAAGAGTTGGAAATTTATCATTCATTTATGTTTATCCTTTTATTTTGAAAATTTTCTCTTAGTTTTGGTCCCCTTGGGTTAACAAGATCCCTTAGTTGTTTTTTCCTTTTGATTTTATCCGATCTTCGTCTCGTAAAGTTTTCAGATTGCTTGACTATTTAGGATTGTTCATCAACTAAGGTTTGCAAAGGTTTCTTGGTATTGAGCCTTCTTGTCTTCATTTGAAACATCTCCCTTTTCTGTATTATTAGGACTCTTATGACAACCTAGCTTGATTTTTGTTTCTTGTTGCTCATCGTTTGAGGATTTTCACGAGTGTTTGTCTTCTTTATCTTTTTCATATTTGAGTTCTTGATTGAACAAGTTATCATACTTGTTTCTTTCAATTCTCATTATCCTTTGAGTACATTATTTGTTTGAAATCTTTTTGCTTCGTGTCTTTTGTATCTGCATCAAAATATTTCATTTTGATTGAAAGTAATGAAACATTAAAGGATTTGCATTTGCTCTCTTTTAAAATCAAATAAAGAAGATAACCACGTTCTTTCTTTAAGGTAGTGTAGTAGATTGCATTTAGAAACTTGTGTTTGGGAATTGGGTGTTTTTGTTGAAGAATGTTGAACCTCTTCTCCATCCCGTATGTAGGATTCATTGAAGAAAAAGATTTTCATTTCAGTATTATGCATTTTTTTGGAGTCAAATCTAAAACATCATAAGTTTCACTTTCGAACCATTGAGTAAACAACAACCCTAAAATGAAGCGCTTATAAAATTGATCAGACACTTTTTATATTATCTGGTAGCAAACCTACATTAGCTTAAAGTGCAAGGATTTGGAATATGTTGTGAGGATAACTTTCCAAATCCATCAGACAAACATAGAATCTTGTTTTAGGGAGCGGTAAATCCAATTGTTCATATAAGCATAGTCAGGATCCCCCTCTCACACAGGGGTTAAACACGAGGTTGCGTGCGAGAAAGAAGCATATATTTCCCCTCCGAATATTTACCCATGTAGCAAAAAGATCATATATTGGGGGTTCTTCCTGAGAAATGGCTGGTTTCATTTAGTCTCGTAGCTTCGTGAATCCTGAATCTATTCGAAGATATCAATAGTATCTTGGTCCACTTGTCTTCAGTTCTCTTAAATAATTTTGGACTTGTTATCCTGCCCATACATTCCTTCCCGACTATCGACTATACCTGACCAGAGGTTGAATATGAGTTGGTAACTTCAATGGCCTATATTTGTAGGATTGATACGCAAGGTGACGATGAAGGGGAGTCTGCATTGTACCTGGGTCAGATGTTTTTCAAACTCACTCAGGCTCCTTGGAGGGTACACCCATGGGTAAAACCATGTGGGAACTTGCACCAAGGTGTAAGTCCATTAAGCAGGTCACCAATGTAACTGACCAACCCACTCTATCCAAACCCCTTCCTATATTGATCTCGCGATGTTGGATTTCATCACCAACTAGTGGTTTCATTGTGGGAAGGTTTGTTTCATTGTTTTATTCTTAGATTTGTAGTGTGTGTTGTTTGTTTTCCTTAGTGGACCTTAGGTCGAGTCAGTGTCAATGGCATCAATTCCTGGGAGTACCAACGAAGGAATCCCTTTTCCCAAGGAACCTTTCTCCTTTCCTTCTTTTGGAAACGTTGGTCCTCTGTGCATTGCCACACTGAGTCTTCTAGGACTCACCATCGGGTTACCAGTTTGGTTGTTCCCCACTCTGGTGATTTCAACTTTTCCCAGTGCTTCGAATGCACCTAATGTTTCATATGTAAGCACACCACCCACAAATCAACCTCATGTCGACCTTTCTCCTTCTTCACCCATCAGGTCTCCTTCCCTTTCTCCTTCTTCACCTAGTGAAATCTATAAAGAAAGTAGCCAGGTTGATAAGAAGAAGAAGAAACAAAAGGGGAAGAAGAAGAAGAATCAGAAAGAGACCAAGCCTCCAAATGCATTAGGTCATGTTGGATCCGATTAACCAAATATTATTAATTATACTAGGACTGTTGATAAAGTCGACAAGTCTAAAACGAAGAATCCTAAACCCAAATTCCCTTGTAGTATTTGTAAGGGTGACCAATTTCTGAGGGAATGCACTAGTCTCCCCAAGGTCTTAGAAATGTGGTCTTCCACGTCATCATCCCTTGTTGAACATGCCAGTGACACCCCATCAACTAGTGACGTTAAGGTTGGTAAGAATAATAGAACTATCAAATTTCCTTGTATGTTATGAGAAGGTGATCATTACTCTCACCTTTTCCCTCGTATGGATGAGGATTCTTATATTTTGGAAAAGATTCCACTTCCAACTGGTTATCATAAGATCTCTCCCAAATCATCATTAGTTGATGGACTGGTCAATATGGTTCCATCCCCGGTCAATCTGGTTGATCAGGCGGTCAATCTCGTTTCATCCTTGGTTGAACCACTAACCCAATTAGTTGATCCAGTTATGTCATTGATCAACCAGACTCTTCATCTAAAAAGTGAAACCCAAGTGGTTGATCCAGTTTTGTCATCGATCGATCCCACTCCTCCCTTGAAGAGTGAAACCAAAGTGGTCGATCTGGTTCCATCATCGGTCGATCCCACTCCTTATTTAAAGAGTGAGGATGTCTCTCATGTCTACCTTGTTAATATTGATTCACCCAAACAAGGGGGCACTCCGCCCATCCCGATGGCACCCCCTTCAAGAAATCAGATGATTTCTATTAATTGGAATCATTTGAAAGAACCTCGTCTTCCTTATTGTGTTCCCTTACAAATCACCATGCAGGTTTGTGATAGGAATATTCATAACCCTATAATAGACGAAGATTATTTTGTTAGCATATTATCCATGAATGCTTGGAAAAATTTTGGTTCCCTGCAACTTGCGCCCGTGACTCATAATTTGTTGACCTTTGATAGAAGAGTTAGTCAACCTTTAGGGATCCTTCCTCAGTTTACAGTTACTTTGTGAGGAAAAATGGTCTACATCGATGTGATGGTAGTTCAAGACCCCTTAGAATTTAACCTTCTCCTCGAGAGAGACTATGTCTATGGTATGAGAGATTTTGTGTCCACTCTTTTTCGAGTGATATGTTTCCCTCACAACAGAAACATAGTGATGACCAACCAACTTGCATTCATTGACCCTCATCTGATGTTAAACCATCCGCCTTCCCTAAATAGTCCATATATGTCAACGATGTCCGCCCCACCGTAGGTCAATTATGTAATGGCATGCCCCATGTGTTCAACCCCGCATGAGAGTGAATCTCTCCCTTATCTTGACTTAGATCTAGTAGTTGACATGGTCATATATTTGATAGGGCTATTAGAGCCAGATCTCCCTACCCTTATCGAGCTCTTCGACATGTATTCCTTCTGGAGTGTTTTTCTTCCATATAGTGAAGATCTCCTAGAAGCCATGGCTGATGTTTGTACCTTGACATGTATTCCTTCCAAAGCATTGTCCTCTTGGAAGCCATGAACAAGGATAGGTTTTTAGCATAGTTTTTCTTCTCTATGGAAAGCTTGTCAAAAAATGAAACAAAGGTCTTGAGCATAGTTTTTCTTCTATATGGAAAGCTCGTTAAAAAATGAAATAGAGGTCTTGAGCATAGTTTTGGTTCTTTGTGGTAAGATTGTTAAAAAATGAAACATAAGTTTTGAGCATAGTTTTCCTCTCCGTGGCAAGCTCGTTAAAAAATGAAAACAAAAATGTGGGGATTGAACCTAGAGCTAAGAGCATAGTTCTTTTCATGTGTCAAGCTCGTTAAAAAATGAAAAAGTCACCTTTCCTATCAAGTCGAGTCTTTTCACTAGATCTCGTAGATATCAAGTCGATTCTTTAGCTAGATCTCATAGATGTCAAGTCAAGTCTTTCGTTAGGTCTCATTTTTTAACCTTCATTTCATCTTCCTTTGTCAGTTGACCTTTTTTCCTCCATCCAGTACAGAAATCAGTGACAATATAAGAATCGACGAATGAAACAAATCTTGGCGGGACATGTCTCCAGACTTTGATTATCATTATGGAGTTAACTTGCTAGCTTTTCAAGCTAGGGGTAGAGTACCAACCATCCATGGGTATCCCTCAAAACATTTGGAAATTACAAGCATAGTTTAATTTTGTTTCAATCTTGTGTAAAAATGAAACCAATTATGAGCTTAGTCTTTGTTCTTTCTCATGCTCGTAAATACATGAGAATGTGACCGAGTATACTTTTATCACTTTTTCAGACTCATAAAAGCTATATGAAAAAGGAACCCCCTAGAGTTTTCTTTAATCTCTTTTCAGACTTTATAAACATGAAAATATTGTCGAGTGATCTTGCTTCCTTTCACACTCATTAAAAGGTTTGAATGGGCATATTTCGAGTGATAGTTTATCTCTTTTTCGGCCTCATGAGACTAATTACAAAAAAGGAACACTCTAATTAAGAATGATTAGAATAGTTCTCCCCTGTATTGTTTTATACTTTTTTGGGGATTGGGAGACTAAATTTATGAAAAAATCATCCATGGATTCACCTTTAAGTTCTTTTTAGACTCTCTAAACATGAAAATTCACCGATTTTTCCTTCTCTGGACTCGCTAAACTACACATTGAAGGACCCATATGGGAACGAACCCTTACTTCTTCCAGTTTTTTAAATAAAGAAATACGAACTTACTGAAGGTGAGTTATATTGAGCATGTGTTACCCTCCTTGAGCTCGTTAAATGAAAAAGAGGTACTCATCTATCTGGTTGGGGAGAAATTGAAGGAAGTGGGTCAAGTTTTTGGGAATACTTCATGGCATCTATTATCGCCCTTGAACATGGCACATGTTTGTGTCTTGTCTAATAGTTGGGTGATCCGCTTGTCTCTTATTCATACCAATTCCATGTGTCACCATATTTTTCCATCCAGTCGAAGAGTGCTCTTATTTCCGTCACATTACATTCTTAGTTAATCCATATTATTTTCGGCATGAAATGAGAGTGGAGATATAATAAAGAAATGTACATAGATATATCATATATCCAATAATATAACATAAACGTATCATATATGAAACCATAAACATAGATATACAATAATACACAATTTTCTATTAATGAGCGAAAATGTACAAAGACTGTAAAAATACAGAGTGAAAGACTCGCTAGAATGGTGGCAGCGTATCTTTGAGAAGAGATGTGTCTGCTACTCGCATTCGCAAGAAGATGATTTTACAATGAGACTCCAAAGGCCCTTTTATCATAAATAAAATCCAAAACCCTAACCCTGGAAGATGAAAATCCAACATTTTTGTGGACCCCGTTTTGGGTAGTTTGGTGTATCAACTTCCCGAGGGCGTAACTTTGGCATACGATCTTCATTTTGAGCGCATGATAGCTCGTTGGAAATGTATCGTCGAGGATATTCATTTTTGGGGATCATTCAGAGCCTTTGTTTATCATTGAGAAGCTCAATCCAGAAAAACCTTCATTTAGGCCCTCAAAATGGCCATGAAAGTTAAAAACTGCTAAAAGTAGTAAATTACCAAAATTGCCAGAAAACTGTTTTGAGCTAGTTGGAAAAGGTGGGTAGCCACCGATATCCACCCAGATCAATCCTCCCTCCTTAGGAAGAAATGGTCTCCATTACATTGAGTTCTCGGGGGAGAGGGAAAAGCGTTTGTTGAATCTGCATCTTGATGAGTTGCTTGCCTTGTTGGAGAAGTTGTATTTCTTAGCTTGTTGAAGGTTGTCACAAAACTATGGATGGAAGGGTTGGAACTTTTTAACCAGTCTGGCTACATGAGATACTTGTGTGTAGAAGGAATATTTACACTTTGTTGCAATCTTTTCGACCTGCTTCTGTTGGATAGAAGGTGCTTGGACTGAGGCTGTAGTGGTGTTCTTCTGTTCTCACTTTGAACAGACCGAGAAGAAGATGAATTTTGTAGTATGAGATACTACCTTGCGGCACTATTTAGGTGGGACAATAGTCAAAATTACCTCTGGTATCATGTAGAGATGACCCCCCGGAGTAACAATGACACTACGGGGTCGAGACTCATAAATAGCATGGTGCTTCCACATTATGTTTGGCCCAAGAGAAAATCACAGACATCCAGGGTTGAAACATCACATAATACCTCATCCTTGAAGGGTTGGATGTCGTATGAAAATCGACATTGTTGGCTGACATGAATATCTCATCCTTGTCAAAGCTACCCAATGTTGTATGGTTGCGGGTGTTATGTTGTCGACAATCCCAAATATTTGACAACCTCTATTGAGATGAGGTTCTTATGGATTCCGCTATCAACAATAAAATGCAACAGGGTCCCCTTCACCACATCTATGAATGAAAAAGTCACTCCCCCTCTTCAATATCTGTGGGTTCTTATGGTTGAATTGTTGTGGTCTCAACAATAGCAGTGGGGTCTACGTCGATGATCTGTATTCTATTAGAAATCAAATTTTGAATCAGAGTTCGACTCCTTATATTTTATCTCGAACACCAATTACTATTTTGAGGGACATTCATCGGTGTTGTGCCAGGGGCTTTTGTGAAAATCACACCATTTTCTAGTGTCCTTCTTCGTCTTTATGTGATCCTTCTTTTCCTGTGGATTGGACTAGTTTTCAGGATGTTGTTTGTTAGGGTCGTCTTTATCATACTTTGGTTGTTTCAGATTTTAATACCCAAACTCCTGTTTGTTCTGGTTCTTAAAATTCTTCTCTATTTTAACAACATATCGATAAGCAGAACCGAGTGATGAGATGTCCAGAAAATCCATTTTAGTTTGGATGTATTTGTGTAGAGCCCCACGGTATTTCAGAACCAAATGTCATTCAGAGTCTTTGATACCCAAATTGGTGCACAAGGTATGGAAGTTATTGGTGAAATATGGAACTGCATGGCCCCTTTCTTTCCACAGTGTGGTCCATCTCATGTACTAGTCCTCACACTTTCCAACAGGGTAATATTGTTCCTTTACCGCATCCACAAAAAAATCGCAAGTGGGCTCGGCCCCATATATTCTAGACTCCTCTGTGGAAATTTGATCCTAGTAAGTTTACCACCAATGTTTGACATGGGGGAGAGCCTTAAGGAGTGCGAAGGTGATATTTTCTCTTTCAGAGAAATTATGAACAGAGAAATAACCTTCTAGCAGATTTAACCATTTTTCTAAGGCATCTATATCTATCCTTCAAATATGGGAATATCAAAATTAAATTGTACCTTTAAAGGTGAGGTACTTCCAAAGTTGTCGCTTGATGAAGACATGCCTATTTTTATTGGCATGCACTTAAGGATGTGGGAAAAATTCTCCATCGTTTCGTCCCTCTGTTTCGTGAGAGCTTGCTCAAGCAAGAGATTAATAGAATCATTTGCTCTGTCGCTTTTATTTTCTTCCACCATGGAGGGTTTTTTGGACGTGCGAGAGCGATTTTCTTAAAGAGAGACAATTTTGAAACCCAACTTGCTATACTCAGACCTCGTCGGGAACATGCACTGAAAAACGATCAAGAGCAACCTGCTTTGATACCATTGATCCAGATTATTTTCGGCATGAAATGAGAGCAGAGATATCATAAAGCAATGTACATAGATATATCATATATCCTATAATGTAACAAAAATGTATCAGAGATGCAACCATAAACACAGAGATATAGTAATACACAATTTTTTTATTAATGAGCGAAAGTGTACAAAGACTGTAAAAATATTGAGTGAAAGACTCGCTAGAATGGTGACATCTTATCTCTAAGAAGATATGTCTCCGCTATACGCATTCACAAGAAGATGATTTTACAATGAGGCTCCAAAGGCCTTTTTATAATAAATAAAATACAAAACCTTAACCCCGAAAGATGAAAAACCAACAGTTTTGTGGAGCCCGTTTTGGGTAGTTTGGTGTATCAACTTCTCGAGGGCATAACTTTGGCATACGATCTTCGTTTGGGGTGCACGATAGCTCGTTGGAAAGGTATCGTCAAGGAGATTTATTTTGGGGGATAAATCAGAGCCTTTGACTATCATTGAGAAGATCGATCTCGAAAAACCTTCATTTATGCCCTCAAAATGGCCCTGTAAGCTAAAAAGTGCTAAAAATAGTAAATTACCAAAATTGCCATAAAATTGTTTTGAGCCAATTGGAAAAGGTGGGTGCATCGAGTCAATGCTACCAAGTCAGTTTTCATGCCTCATCATGTTCAATGGAAGTTTCACTTCAAACCATCCATCTACAGTATTGTCAGTTTCCATTTCCTATGTAATTCCATACTCATTTGATTCACCATCTTACATCACTTTCTTGTGTCAGTTTCATGTCAATGATGGGGGATACGTCAAGGCCCTCCTTCGATGAATATTTTCCTGTCAAATTCAACACATAATTTGGGAATTATACTTAGAAACCAGTTAGTACCTTGGGACTTGCATGCCTCAATGGTAGGCCTCCTCACTTCCGACAGTAGGTTTATATCATTGACCTCTGATCGGATGATTCCACAAATGTTTGACCTCATCTCATTTATTCACATTCGTTGGAATGTACTAAGGTACCTTGGGATTCATTGACATCATTAGTTATTTCTCTTTCACTTGTTAACGGTTTACCTCAATGATCGGTAATCAAGTGATTTCTACCATGTTTGACATCAAATCATCTATTCACATGGCTAGATTCGTACCACATCGGGATTGGGACGAAGACCCTGGGTTGAGCGTTCACTCTGTTATCTTCTTTTCCTAGGCTGCGAAGGAGATCATTTGAGCATGATGATATATATACTATCACATAGATCCACGTTGTATTGGTTTGTAGCTATGTTTTATCATCTTGTATATCCACTGCGTATTTTTCGTGACTACGATCAATTCATGTCATGGAGGTATGGATCCACATTGTATCTTTGGTGGCCATATCCTTAGTCTTTATTTTTCATGGATTTGCAGTGTATTGGTCATCGATTGTGCTTTGAGTCATCTTGTATTCTAAGCATAGGTATGTCTTCCTCGGAAATGGAACATATATTAATATTGTTTGATGATTGTTTGCAGCTTATGTCAGGTTCTCCAACTCCACACCCTTGCATTGAAGAATTTGTAAAGTGTTTCGACCATCAGTTTCTCTTTTGTCCTCACACTTTAAGGGGCATCTGTTACACATAAAAATTCCACACTTAAGTACCTCACCCTAAGTGTCGCAAGTGTCGTAAAAGTGTCACATATACTGACACCATGAAAGAACATTTGTCACAATCCTTAGTCGATGAGGAGGAAAAATATATCATATGAAGGTCAAAATACTATGTGCACATGAATTATTAATTAATATTCATAAAAAGGAAATTAATTTAGTGTGAGAATACACCTCACATTTAGTTTACTAATCTCAAGGAGAGGTTGAGAATCTCATGGATGGTTGAGATATTTTATCAAACCAAAATCCTAATTTGGTGGATCTTGAGAGATATTTCCTCCTTAAAATCCTTGAGAGATATTTTCTCCATAAAATAATTGAGAGATATTTTCTCCCTAAAAATCTTGGAGATCTCATTTTAGTGGATCTAGTGAGTGATTTTCTCCATGGTGGTTAAGCCTACTAATCCTATATAATGAGGGCTTTCCATGGAGAAGAAAAAGAATATGAGAGATATCAAACCTTTGATTATGAGGAAAGATGGATATATCGAACTTATGTTCTTGGGATTCATGCAAGGGTATCGATGATGAGAGCTTGGACGAGTGTCGCACCATCATCCATGTTTGTAAGAATTCTCTTTGGGTTCTCATTTTAATATACTTGACCTATTTCCTTCAAGCTTTTGTATTCTTGCATGTGTTTGTCTATTGTTCCTTTAATCTTTGTATATGAATTTGTTTGATCTAATCTTGTAGAGTAGGAGTTATTTATGTCTCTTTGTTCTCTATTGTATTGTAGGTATCAAGTTGTGCTAAGGAGTTTCAAGATCAAGCTCGGATTGGAAACAACGAGGAAAAACTTTGAAACTAAGTGCATCATAGCTTTTCTCCCTCTCTCTCTTTCTGATTAGTTAAACTAAATTCAAATGGATGTTAGTGTCCACTTGCATTTTTTTGTCTTGGTATTAGGGGTGTGTAATCCAAGGGAAAGTTCACCTGTCTGCAGGGGAATATTTATGTAACACAACATGGATTGGAATAGAGTTGGACAATCAAACAAACACTTGGTATATCTCAAATTCATATCTTTAAAGGAAAATTGATTGCTTGGTTGATAATACACATAGTTAATCAATTTAATCTAATTCACACTTCCACTTAATTTATAACGATTGGCTTAGATCAACCATAGATATTCCCTCCTAGGCTAGGATACCTCCTTTTCTTTGGTATGAAGTGTGGGGCAAGGCTACTGAGATGACAATGGGTAGCTTGCATATAGTGCCTCTAGGATCTTGTGACTTGTGGTTAGGACTTTCTTCACCTAATGAGAGTTTGAATGGTTATAGGCTGCACAAGCCAATAACTCCATTTTTTCCACCCAAAAAATAACAAAATAAATGACAAATTAGATAATGATCCATTTTGAATCAAGTACACCTACTATAGAAATGCCTACAATTATATACTTTTAATCACTATGTGAAGAAACTTTATGTAGAGGACTTGCAATTATGTGACATTGAAGGGAAAAAACTATTATGGGTATGAGAAAGTAAATAATGACCATAGAAAGTAAATTGGGTATGAGAAGCATAAGATATTTTTTAGGAACCTTTAAGAAATACCCTAAATATGAGACTTACACTAGAGAGAGACTTCAAATATTGTCAAAATTTTGACATTGACTCTAATTCCTTTTTAGGACTTGAATTAGATGACAATATGGGAAAGAGAAAATTCTTAAGAGTTTGGGGTTGGGCTCTAAAAGTGCATTAAATTTTATGGATTATAGGATTTGAAACTTGACTTCTACTTTTGCGATTGCAATCTTTTAGTCTACTATGATTATTTTCTAATATATTACATAAGCTTACCAAAATTGTTAACAACATAAACATTTTTTAAATAAATTAAAATTATTTATAACCCACAACTCGCTCCTTCTAGAAACGAAAGGACAATGGATTCTAGAATTGGTATGAAATGATCATTCCAAGCTCCAATAGTGGATTTTCCAAATTGGAGTTTGCGAGAATGTTGACATAGACTTGGATATACAGAGAGACAAGGAAATGTCTAGACTTAGTTGTAGACAAATTGCATCTAACCTTATGGCTTGAAACAAGTTCTAAAATTATCATTATAACCTTGACTTTATTAGTCTCTACCTTTAGGTGGGGGACTATAATAAATGGTTTGTAATTTTTTCATTAATTTTATATGTCACTTTCCTAATTATCCTAAGTTTTCATAAACATATAGCATTTTTTCAATAAACTTTCATCCTCATACATAAGTTTCATCCTAAGCTTTAGCAAGCTCATACATAGTCCTACATAGTCCTTTTATTTGGCCTCATATCAAAGCCATAAAGAAAGTTTTATTTGGGTGCATTGAAGGTGCACTTGCCACCACCTCCTTTGCACTTTCCACGTGGCCTTTGTTGTGTTCACCATAGCCTTGTCATGCATAATCTTGAATAATCAACAAGGCCTTTGCAATGTTTGCCACGACCTTGTCATGTAGATGAGATCTAGACTGTTAAGATGGTAACATGTTCACTCTCTTCCTGTAACATCCTCGTGCAAATGGTCTCATCCTAAGGGAAGAGGAAACAATGCATGGTATATGTCTTTCATACCTTTACGTCGTTCTTGTTTAACCTCCTCAAAATGAATCTGATTTGAACATCGATTGTCCATATTGTTTAACCTACAATCAGAAAAGAGAATTGAGAGTTGCAGGTGATAATAGAGCCCAACCCCAAGCATAGATGGAGCCATTTTTAAATTTCCCACAATGGGTCTTTCCAAGCTAAGTAACCAATTTCTTTGAGTTTTGAGTTTTGGATAAATCATCCACCAGAACTCCAGACTTGAATTTTGCCAATGGAATCAATGCTCTACACAAGAGCTATGCACAAGCAAGTGTTCATTATTTTCATTGATTTCGATAGCATTATCTTAAATCATTAATGAAATTTTATATGCTTAGGTTTTAGAATGAACCTACAAGAGCGAGCAATCTCCAGAAGTCCAAGAGTGGAGAACTCGCAACGCTTTTCTAACTAGAGGTAGAGGCAGGAGGAGGAGATCCCTTGAATCCAAGGGTAGGCATGTTGATATTATAGTAGTTGTAGGAGGTATTAACCTCCATGTGTAACCTTTGGCTAGAATAGAATACTCCAGAAGCAAGAGAAACCCTAAACAGATGTGTAAAAACCCTAGAATACAATTCGGCTCAGTAAAAGAATTAATATTAAAGTATTAGCCTCTAAAAGGACAAGTTGGCCCATACATGTGACAAGAACCAAGATAAATAGAGGGCACTCTAGCTCATTTGTACTCACCCACTTCACTCACTCTCTCAAGCACATCGCAAGTTTGGAGTTGCAGTTGCAAGAATGGAAGGTGGATCTTCTAGACTGTTTCTTAATCTCTCTCTCTCTCTCTAATGCTATCTAGCCTAAGAAATGTGCCCTACCTTCTAGTATCTCTTGGTGGTATTCTGATATTCTTTGTGGTATTCTTGGTAACTGCAACTGCAACTGTTGCAGTTGAGTATTGTTATTTTTCTGTGGTTTTTGGGACTTTATGTTTGGTGAGTTATCTTTGGAAAAATATGTGTTCTCTTCGTTATCTGGTTCTAATATTGCTTCCGTAATCATTCTATCTAGCAAAGGTTATGGTGCTCGAGGGTGGTTGTGTTCCTATGGTTTGGTGACAATAGTGATATTGTCTATGATAAAACAATCACATCGAATATTTTAACAAGTTATGTGCCCACACTACCTTCAGAATAGTCTAACCGTTGGAAGGTAGAGTGGGAGTTCTTTGATAAACTCATTATAACACCAATTGTAGCTACAACTAGGGTTTCTAATTTTGCAGTTGCAACAAACCTTAATATAATTCTTTGGACACCTTAAGTGAAGTATTGAACCTAATTTATGGATATTGTAGTGTGCCCTAGCCTAGCGCACCCTCTGGTCTCCTCAGCCAACAAAAACATCAAGTTTGAATTTTTTTTATCAAAGTCAAAGGTTGACTTTTGGTCAAAATTGATTTCGTGGTCAAAGTTGAAAATTTCAGGGTTTCTAGCTTGTTCTAATCATTGAACCTTTTTTATTCAGTTTCTATCATCTTCTTGTCAAGATGGTGTCTAGTTTCATATTAGAAGACAAGTTGAACGATGTTGCAAATTTCAAAGGTATGCACTTGTATATGTTTTTCATGTTATATCATCTAGCAAAGCATGAGTGTGTTTTTCAGGGAATGTACAAGAGACCTTGTCCAAACAATGATATTGGATTCAGTACATTCAGAGGAACAAGCAGTTGAGGCTCCAGGTTCCATGTTTAATTGATCAAATTGTTAAGTTTCAATTTGAAAAATTCAAGTTTGATAGTTTCTATAGTACAAGTAAACACTATAGTTGTGACAACAATATTTAAAAGGTTTTGTTACTGTTAGGTATACTTGGTTGCATGTAAGTACTATTGATATAGATTCTTATTGC
>SNQJ01S0101177.1:0-14209 GCA_010110895.2 Picea sitchensis
AGTTAGTATGATTGGGGCAGTGTATGTGGCAGCATGTGCAACAAGTCGTGAAGCAGTATGGATTTTTTTGATTGGATTATTTGATATTTTGATGGAGGCAACCTATGCCTTGTGCAACAACCAGAGTTGTATAAAGTTGTCAGAGAACCCTGTGTTTCTGATAAGTCGAAGCATATCGTAATTAGGTATCACCATATTAGGGATATAGTACAGAAGGGAGAAATGAGACTCCAATATTTGGCTACCGATGAGCAGGTTGCGGATGTGCTGACAAAGTCGTTGTCAATGATGAAGTTCAAGTACTTCAGGAACAAGCTCGACGTAGTCCCTCTTCAGAGGGAGTGATGGCTTCAGATGTTATCGCGGGGTAGTGGATGTCATGATGACATGTTGTAGCTATTGGAGAGCTACCCATCGACCTTGAATTCATGCTAAAGAGATGAGGTACAGATGTTATCGCATCATACTAGATGTCATGCATAAAGATATGTAAGTTTTCTGCAGGAAAATGGATAGTTTCATGATGACATGTTGTAGCTATTGGAGAGCTACCCACCATCCCTAGATGCATGTTGTGAATTCACTATGGATTTCCTGTGATGTATAGATTTGTGTGTCTTATATTCAATGGTCATGAGCTTGTGTGGATGGTAACATTGTTAGCATCTGTGTTGGATAAAATACCTTCCTCATTAAGAGGGAGTGTTGAGATTTTATGTAATTTTGGAAAGTGAAAGGGTTTATTGATAAGTCGTGTCTTTTAGGTCTTTTAGAGTATAAATAGAGGTTATATCGAGTCATTTTGATTATAAGTACTAAGAGAGTAGTACGCACTTATCTAGGAGGTTATTCTTGGTTCGTGTCTGGGTCTCTTTGATCTTGATTTCGTGAAAGAGCATTATATGACATTGTACATGTTGGAGGAATCTATATTGAGGAAAGTTTGCAGGTTTTTCTGCCCCTTGAGGGTTTCCCTGAGGATATATCTTGTTTTTCTATGGATATCTATCTTTCAGTTGTGATCCTTTTTCATTTTAAATAATAATATATATATATATATATATATATACAATGTCATCTCTCATGAAAAATCAATAGTCCTTTGAATACTGAAGTGTATTTCCACATATTCCTTGCATCCCCAAGTCCTCTCCTCCATGTGTCCTTGAAACACAATGAAACATTGGTCTAAGGCTAGACTTCAATTCAATAGAGAAAACCTTCTTAGAGAGAAAACATTATTCCATCATTTTATATTTACCAAAAGAAAAAATTTAGGATGCCCCTTATCATTTATCTTTAGAAAATGGTAATTATTTGTATTTGTAGTGTATTTAGATGACCATTACCACTCATATTTATAAGAAGGTAATTTGGTTTATTGCTTATTAGTGCATTGCAAATAGGTTTCTTTTTTCATAGTGATGATTATAATTGTATTAGACAAAAAGGATGGGGCTACAACGATTTGTACAATTGGATACAAATAAGGAGAGTTCCTTTATTTTCCCTTACACCACTAGTCTTTCTAGTTCTAGCTTGAACCAAATCGAGCTAGGATAACTTTCTTTCTTGTGATTCTATCATTGCTACGTTGAATACTTTAAATTTGTTTTACAAGTTAACTACACAACAAAATACACTAATAAAATATACCTAATTGTCTATAATGTTCAAGGTATAGCCATATTTGGCAAGTCATTCACAAGTGGTCGGCCCCGAAGACTCTGAACGAGCTCCATAGAATATTAGGCCTAGCCAACTTCTACCATAGGTTTGTGTTGGGGCTCTCTAATATCGCTTGGGCAAGGTGACCAAAGTTTGAGCCAAGGCCAAGTTTGTTTGGGCTGCGTCGCAATAGCAAGCATTCGAGGATTTGAAATTTCACCTCTGCTCAACACTAGTCCTTATTCTTCCAGACTTGCAATAGTCATTTGAGATTGAGACAGATGCTTCATATTATGTTATCGGTGCAATCCTCACTCGGCATGGGCATCCGGTGACATATCACAGTGAAATACTATCTTATGTTGTTTGAAAATACCCCACCTACAACAAAGAGATGTACTCCATTATGTAGGCATGTCAACAATGGAAGAATTACAGTCTGGGAAAGAAATAGATCATCCACACTGATCATAAGCCTCTACAACTCATGCAGACACAAGGAAAGTTACAGAATGATCACCATCATAAGTGGTCCATGTACCTGCAACAATTCAACTTGAAAATGAAGTACAATAAGGGAAGCACCAACCATGTTACAAACTACATCAGTCGACCCCCAATTGTGGTGTTAACCACAGTTCTTAATTCTTGTGGGCATGAGACTTTCGGGTCACCACAATTACAAAATTGACTCTAACTTTGTTGCTACCTATCAGTCATTGAGCGCAAGAAAACTAGTTCTAGACTTTCATCTCTAGGATGGATTGTTATGCCATCTGAGCCATCTTTGTGTTCCTTCAAGTGAGCATGCAAAGCTAATTTGGGAACCTCATTATAGTCAGGCGGCAAGACACTTTGGCGTGGAAAAGATAGTGGCATTACTGCAAAATCATTTTTATTGGTCGAATATTCGACAAGATGTCAGCAAGTATATGAAATCCCACACTACCTGCACCATTACCAAACCCACCATCAAGAAACAGGTGATATACACCCCTATTCCTACTCCTGATAGGCCTTGGGAGTCCATCTATATGGATTACATGTCCAGTCTACCTTCAACCAAGCAAGGTAATGATTGTGTCTTCATGGTCATGGAGCGATTCTCTAATATGGCAATTTTGACACCCTGCAATAAGAGTATCACAACCAAGGCCACTGCTAAGATCTTCTTTGAGCATGTTTGGGTTCATTTTGGGCTCCCACGGACCATTATTTCAGATCGAGACCATATGTTTTTGAGTAATTTCTAGTCTAGCCTATGGTCGATGATGGACACCAAGCTGACCAAATCGATTGCCTTCCACACACATATTGATGGACAAACATAGGTACTACACATGATGATCGTTCATATCCTAAGGATGTACAATTCCAAACATACATGCACATGGGATTAGAGCCTTCCTTATGTTAAACATAGCTACAACAAATCCCTACATGGCTCTATTGGCCACAACCCTTTTCAAGTGTGCTTGGGGTTCCAGGGATTGGCCCCCATTAACGTACCTATGCCCATTGCGTCTACACAAAATGAGTCCTCCCATGCTCAGACCGAGGTTGATCGATCAGCCAAATTTGTTGAATGAATCCAGCACATACAAAAACAAGTTCATGATATTTTGCAGAAATCCAACGCCATGATCAATATCAGGTACCACACAAGTTTCAGGTGGGAGATAAGGTATGGTTGCATTTGTAGAAAAAGCGCCTCACAAGACCCCATCAGAAGCTTTGCCCACTCCAATATGGGCCTTACACCATCACCAAGGTTGTGGGTGAGAATGATTTTGAATTAAGTATTCCCCCTTTCCTTGACTTGCACCCCATATTTAATGTGGAACTACTTTGACCATATTTTCCACCTCTCTTAGACATTTTAGACGTTTCTAAGCACTTATCCCCTACATTGCTCAATTCTAACTGCATTGAATAGGTGAAAATTTATCGGATCATGGACTTCAAGACGAAGGGCACCCGCCAACAGAACATCCAACTCTATCAGGTCATCAAAGCAGGGCAACTTCGTCAGTAGGGCAAGTGGATCACCAAGAGTCAAATTCAATAGAAGATTCCCCATCTAATGGAGGAACTTGACGCAATGGGGATCATTTCTTTCTAAGGGGGGAAGAATGATCCAAGTGGATACTTGTGGCCACCCACATGTTCCACTAATTCATAATGGTTCCACATCTTGGTAGTTTTTCTAGTGTTTTTCAGGTCCCAAAGTTTTGGGGCCGTTTTGAGCCCCTAAACAACATTTTTTTGGCGCGACAGTGCCCACCATGTATCTAAAGGAAGATGGTGGGCCATCTGAAATGTGTACTTATCAAGTAGACTTTTCCAACAGGATATCGAGAGCCCCAAATGAAGATCGTATGCAAAAGTTGCTCCCTCGAGAAGTTGACATATCAACTAACCAAATCGGGGCCCACAAACCTTTTGGTGTTTCGTCATCTGGCGTTAAGGTTTTGGATGTTTAGAGTTTTCCCATTGGTGATTTATGTTAAAAGGCCTTTTCGACCTCTTTGTAATCAACTTCTTGCAAATGAGCATAGTCGATACTTCTCTCTCTTCAAGGATAAGCTACCACGATTCTAGCTAGTTTGTGCGCTTTGCATTTTACATTCTTTTGTATTCCATTCATTAATAGAATCTAAGTTTAATTATATCACTGTGTTTCTTGCAATATCTCTATGTGTTTCCTTGTTATATCTCTTCCTTCATTTCATTCTCAATATAATATGGATCATTATGTGAGGACTTAAATGATAATTATTGGGGTCAAAACTTTGCAAACAATTTTTGCATCCTCTACTTGTTGTTCTACACTTCAAGATCTTTCCAATGGTGCAAATATCACAATTCATATGAGAAGGTTATACTTCCCACAAGTTGACCACCATGATACCAAGTGGATGCCACATTAGCTTCCATTTCTCACACATGTGTACTCTCAAGAAGATTTTAGGGGTTCTAGAACCTTAAACCTAATCGAAAGTTGAGGCGTGCAAAAACCCTAACCCTTACCCTAGACAACTATCATCCCATGTTAAATAATGGTCCACTGGGATAGGAAGGGGTTATGTTCTTATTGTATTGTTTATTGTTCCATAGTAGAGTAGATCATATGGGAGTGGGATTTTGAAGCTTAATAGAGGAAGTAGAAGATCTTGTTGCAGCCATACAAGCCACAATGTCCATAACTATGAAGAAAAGAGCAAAGTATGGGCCTCACCTTCTAGCTAGGTTTTTCCCTATTGGGATTTCCTATGGTACATATTGTATTTTTTATATTGAAATGGTTAAGGATTTATATCAAAAATATAGTTACAACCATATTGGTTAGCATAATAATACAAGAATGAAGTAGGTGGTTGAGGCCCAAGAGTTTAAAATATCCAAAATTCAAAGAAAATGACTTCAATAAGCTTTGTTGTTTCCTTCGGAAAGGAATTTATCAAAATTATACTTGTATATATCCTGTAGAACTACCCTGGAATACAAATTAATTTGAAAAACATTTAGAAAAACCTAATATTAAACAAAGTCATGCTTGTTGTGAGCTTCATGTGGTTCCTCTGGAGGTGGCTTGAATTCCCCATGTGCTTGTTGAACTAAGTCTTCCTCACATGCTTCTTAAGGTGTTGAACCAATTGACATTCTTTGATGTGAAACCATTGATTGAGAACTCATGGTCAACCCTAACACTAGATGGTGAAGCACATTGTATTATTCCTCTAGCCTTTCAATTTGCCTCTTTTGTTTGACTACAATTTCCAATATTTATGCATGCTCATTGTTTTGAGATTCTTCCTTAGAGGTCAGCTTGTTGGTTACATTGACTAGGCTGGACCAATTCTCTACAATTAGGATTTCATGTCTCCTTAACACCCAATGAATATTCACAACCTTGTAAAAAGGGCATTGTCTTGGATGATTGTGATCCTCACGGGAGCTTCACCTTGTTGACCAATATCTTATCACGTCCATTCATAAAGGGGGTTTTAAAATTGTGAAAAATAAATTCAATATATTGTAGGTATTGGGGAGGATGTGGGTCTCAGGGAGTTTATAGGTATTAGGGATATAAAAAGGGGTATCTAGTAAAAATAGGGGTTTATTCTATTGGAAAGATGTATTGGGAGGGGGGTCAACAAAAGGATTTTGGGAGATATTTATCAATATCTAGTGAAATTAAGGGTATTCTTTAATATCTCACGAACGAAGGCGCTAGTCACAGGTTCACTGAGTGAAGACCTCGTGGTGATCCTTCATATTCATATGGGACTAGAATTCAACAAAAACAAGTGTTGATTCCTACGTGGGGTAGATTCTAGCTCTTTCCCACAACCAAAGAGAAACTCGGCTTAACACATGAATAGGACAAGGGCCTGGAATCTAGGATGAAAACCACAAGCTATGGAATTCAAGAATTTCTCATGTTAAAAATGCATAAGATCCTTCTGCTCCATCAACCTACGAATGTGTGGGTGTGTCTCTGGCCCTCTGAACTTATTATCCTATCATTTCCTCATAAACTCACTCATCCACTTGTCACTTGATTGGGTTTTCATTGTTAACTATTGATTGGGTGATAATATTCATGTTATGGGATTAGGGAGAACACGGTCCCATCTTTTATTCTCAATTTCCCTACCTGCAAACAAGAGGCCTCATTCACGAACATGGCATCTTGGTGGTTTTATGCCCTTAACACATGATAATAGTTGATTACTTCAAACCTTTTTTCTTCTTTATGAATTCTTGCAATGATCCATGACAAGATGCAATCTGGAAAAGTAGTTAAGTTACACATATGTCTTATTATGATTGAAGAATATCTTGTAATGATCATCTTCCTAATTCAACTCTAATCAATAATCCTAAGACCTTGATATAAGTCCAATGCCTCGGCTCGATTATTGTTTGCTTCACCAAGGCCCCATGGATAATTTAGTTCAAGTTTTCCATCGAGATCATGGATGATCCCCCCACGCCTACCACCCCTCAAGGTACATCTTGTATTCATTGCATGGATAGTGTGTTATTTTCTTAGCTTCTTTCTTTTCAATTTTTCATTTATTTTAGTATTTTGTGCACTAGGCTAGTAATATTAAATATGGAATCTAAAGTAGAACACTAGATAATAAGAAATTGCAAAATATTGTAAGATTTTTTGTGATGAACTGTACTAGTGGAATATCTACAACATTTTACAAATCATGCACACCTTGTCCCTGTTCTTGCCAAAGGTAACACCATTTCATGAGTTTCTCCTCTTCATAGCCTATGGGATAAATTGTGCTTTTAGAAATGCCTTGTAATTCTCCTATTTTGTAACCATGGGTTTATTGCATATCCATAATGCATCTACATATCTCTCCCACCACAATAGAAAATGTCTAGTCATCTTCAAATAGACAAGAAATATGTTGTGCTTCTTGGATTTCATAAAGGCCAAAAAAAACTTCCATTTGTTTCAACCAATTACTCAAAGATGTTAGCATTAACTTAACCATCAAACATTTGTATTTCAATCTTCATTTCAACTTTGAAAGGAATATTGGAAGATGGAGAAAAAGTGTTGTTTTTACTTGAGTCTCCAAGCTTCTCGCCTCGGGAATCTTTCAAGTTAGCCTTCTGTTCTTCATGCTCAACCTCTGTCGAGGGTGCTTCCTTACCCTTCATTACCAACAACTGTGTTACCATCTCTAGAAAGGTAGCGATTTTTTACTCCAACCAATTAAAATTAACTTCCAGATCTTCCTTGTCATGCTCTTCATGAGGAATCCCTGTCATTATTGGTTTTTGCTCCTATGTAGGCCTAGCAACAATGCTTTTCCACTTTTTTTATATTCATTGTGGGTGTTTACCATATAGGTTTCTCCAAGTATTTTTGAACTTGGGCTCTAATACCACATGATCCTTAATGAAAGAACTTATAGCCCATTCACCTTACCAACATGGATACTACTAACGAATTTAAATTTGTAAGGTCTCTATAATTCTCAACAATCTATGCACATGCCTCTTATTATATGTTTATATTGATTTTGAGGCTTGGTTTATTTGCTTGTAATGCCCTAACCACTGTCGAATCAACAAATTTAAATGCACTCAGACTATCTCCACAAGCCATCAATAAGACATTCTCTAACAAACCAAAACAACGCACTCTATTTGGCATACATCTTCCCATTCAATTGAGTAATGCATAATGAAAAATACTTCATTCTTGTATTCCTAATCACGAGAGTGATGGAACTTTAAACTACATATTTAATGTGCATTTAAGAGTTCATGCAAAGATGGTTGTAAGTAACCAAAGTGACAACTTGAATAGGATGATAGTAAGTTGTGTTAATATGATTTGACAAAATGTCGAGAGGGATGCGGTTAAAAAAGCGAACATATATTTTTTTAACTTGCAAAGACGATAATGAATTGAATTTGATGTTGTAGTTGCTTAGTAACATAGTGTACATGCTTAATCTTTAGGCTAGGATTCAAGTTAAAGGAGGATTGAGCTTTGAACTCCTCCTAATAATCCCAACATATAGTGTTTAACATTGTCGGTAGTCAATTGAGCAATTCAATGCATGGGAACTATTGTAAGTTATCAAGTGAGTGAATTATAAGTTTAGAAAGTGTGTACAACCTCCTACCAACAATGTCAACAACCAAAAAAAGGAATAAAATGTTGATTTCCAATGAATAAGATAGAGGGTTTACTAGAAAAGAAACAATTGGGCAATATCTCTAATTCTTCCACTATTGATTTCATCTAGCTCTCACATGAGTAGTTTGGAGTGGCCCATCTATTGTGGCCATCCAAATGACTTGGGACACAAATAATACTCAACATTTTGCAATCAAAATTAAATGGGATACACATTGGAATTCACTAGCAATTAATTGAACCCAAATAACAATTTAACGTACCTACACAACACTTTTACAATATCATAAGACATATATTTTCTTACCCTGGGAACCCTAATAGGAAAACCAACAATGGAATGGCTATGCTTAGTCTATTATTGTCAATAGTTACAGATACTTATAGAGTATCGTGGTTCTCTAGACCACTAGTAGTCTACTCTTACATGAATTTTAAGAGTCTCATCTATAATTTCTACCAAAAGAACCCCATCATCATTGTCTTATAGGTGCTTAATAGGAAACACTCTACTTGCTAGTGGTAGTTAGAAGATTAGGCATCTTTGTCCCTTTAGCTCCCACCGACAGTAGTTTCCTTTTTTGTATTTTCTTGCACCACCTCCCTCTTTTGTCTTATTGCATGTTAGCATTATGGATGAATATATTGTTTATTGAGTCGATATGTGGCCAGCACATTAACCACCACCACTTCATACTTATTCATCATTTTTCGTTACAGGGAACTTTGCTTCTCATTTGTCAGTTATTTATGTTTCATGACATTCATGTTTTTCAATCCATTTTAGATCAGGTAGTGCCTACCCAACATGGGACATCGTAGTCAACACCCTTTTACCAAATAGTTTCACATCATGAATTTTACTTGTGGGTCTATGAACCCTATTAGTTTTATGATGACCTTTGAGAAGAAGTTATGTGCCTCTCTTTCACGTCTAATTATGGCCATTCCCCAAAAGGATCTTGTTTTTGGGTTTTTTCTTCATTTGCATTGTTATAGTTTCTCGTGTTATTTCCTCTAATCCTTTGCTTCAGTTTTCCCCATTATTATTACCAACTTTGCATTCTTAATTGTTGCTTGCATTTACATTCCTTACCTCTACATTTTAGACTTGATCTACCCCAAAGGAGACACACTTATGAGTGTCCACATCCTACACATCATATTTTACTTTCTTTTGCATCGGACTATTCCATGCACTTTGAATGTAGTTTCTCACCATGTGGCACTCATCTTCTCCACTATTTTTCTAGGCTACACTGCCTGGGGAAACCCCAGAGTACTTCCCCTCATTTCGAGGATGGTATCCAAGGTATACCCTATAATCTTTAGGGCGCAAGTTTGGTCAACAATAGAGCTCAAAGCCATTACAACAATATACTCATTACGAGCTCAACATGTCACTTGTGGTATTTGAGCCTAGGTGGGGAGGATAATAACATTCCTCCCAACCACCTGAGCTAAACCCAATTGACACTCATATTCTCCACTATATTATAGCATTATTTTTGTTCTTTTTCAAGATTTCTAATAAGAAAAAGACAAAAAAATCATATAATTATAAAAAAGGAGGGCGAAAAGAATAAAGATCTATATGATTTAGTTATAAAATTTGGCAATAGTTCATCGGTGTTGTCCTTGAACAAAGCACTTAGTTTGAGTCTTTTATCTCTATAGTTGGATTTTATTATTGGTTTAGGATTTGTACCATGGTCTTGAGTTCGCCTTTGAAATCCTCTGGATTGGTTACTCTTCCAATCATTATGGAGCTATAACTCAATGTCTCTTACATTGATGGGTTGTATCAATGGTTTATTTTAACATCAATTGCTACCCAAGTCATTAATGTGTCATGGTATTATCACGGGGTCTTCACTCAGCAGAAATGTGACATAGCACATGCATTCATGGGATATCAAAGAATACTCCTAATTTCAATAAATATTGATAAATACCTCCCAAATTCATTTTGTTGATCCCCCCAACCAATACATTTTTCCAATAAAAAAACCCATATTTTTACTAGATACCCCTTTTTATAACCCCCGATACCTATAAACCTCCAGATATCGTACATCCTCCCCAATACCTATAAACCTCCAGATATCATACATCCTCCCCAATACCTACAATATATTGACTTTATTTTTCACAATTTTAAAACCCCCTTTATGAATGAACGTGATAAGATATTGGTCAACAAATTGAATTCCCCGTGGGTATTATTCAAGGGAAGTTTGAAGTTAATAACCTTGGGTTGGTCATTCCTCAGCTATCCTAACCATCCATATTATCCATTCCCTGAGACAAGTTGTCTTTAACTTACATCTAATGCTTTTTTCTCATGTCAACATGGAAGAACACATCATTGCAACAGATTGTTATGGGGGGGAACCTAGATATTAGTATCACCCTAGAGCTTACTTTCATCAGTGGTAGGTTCTCTTATGATCAACAAATGACATTCATCATTGGTCATTGACTAAGCGGTTTCCCTTGTATTTGACCACAAAACATTTATTCACATAGTGGGATTTATGATGTACCTTGGCTTCCATTTTTCTAAATGGTGGAATGTGTCACCTCTGACAATGATTTTCATTGATGGTTATTGATTAAAGGTTCTTAATTCCTATGTGTTATTTTCATTGCATTTTAAAGTCATACTCAGTGGTGTGTTCTCTAAATTAATTGTCCAAGAAATCAAATCAAATCAAGTTCATGTTCTTATTTCATGTTAGTTGATGTCAAATGCCTCAATTCCCTCCTTTTGATAGATCTCTTCCTATTGACTCTAACTCATTTTCTTAGGGAATGAGATTTAGATACTCTTATAGTACATTGGGGCTTGCAATCATTAATGGCAGGTTCCCTTGCACTCAACAACAGGTATTCATCAATGACCAAATGTTTGACACTTGCACATTTATTCACACTTGCTAAAATGTACTAAGTACCTTGGTGCACATTTACATTCTCAATGGATTACCTTGCAACTGACATCATGATACATCAATGACTAGTGAATAGATGGTTTCTCCGATGTTAGACTTCAATACATTTATTCACATGGTATAGATATATATGTTGCAGGAGATTTGGATTTAAGACATTGGGCTATGTTGGAATCCCTCTTTGTTGCCCCTACATGATTTTAAATTACAGTACCACTACCTTATATGACATTGGTACTTTGGAGAACCAATTTGTTGTTTTCATTGTTCTAATTTTTCTCCTGATGTACACTAAGATATAGATCCACTTTGTATCTTCTCATGACTATTATCTTATTTTAACAAAGATCCACTATGTATTACTTTGTTGCGATTATTTTGCACTCTATATACTTCATGGATATACGGTGTACTTGATTTCGCATCCATCCTTATTTTCCATCTGAGAATGGGCATGCTCACCTTGAAGAAAGAGAGTTGTCTCATACTTTGTTTTTGTTTTCTTGTATCTTTTTTTATCCTTGGTTTGTTGAACTCCTCATTGGTTTTCCTATTGACTTCCTTAGTGACTTATAATGTATTTAAGCCATTGGTTACTTTTTTTACCTCACACATTAGGGGGAATCTATTATAGATGATTTTGGTCATCCCTAACCAAGACATTGCTACATCCTATGTTAGTAGTTTTAATTCTTCTGGAATAAGATTTGGAGTATCCTCCCTTGTGTTTGCCCCTTACCTTGAAGCCACCTATGAGCATCTTGCAAGTTTCTAGATAGCAACATGTGTGCACCCTCAATATGTTAGAAATAGGATTGCAGAGCAATAAAAAACTAAATAAATGTGGAAATAGAACATGGAAGAATATAATACAAAAGAGACATTTATATACGTGGTTCACCTAATATGGGCTACATCCATGGAGAAACAACCATTCTTTCCTTTATTCCATCCAACAAAATGAAGGGATAAAACCTACAACACATTTGTTGCAACCACCTCATCACTCTTGCATGGTCTCCTCTCTCATTCACAATGCTCTCTCTCACCACACAGTCACAATACAATGTGCTCATAAAAAGAGGGTTGCCTTCTAGGGGGGGGAAAAGGCACTAACATAAATTCTATCGTTAGATCTACAACCTAATGATGAATAGTCCAGATTGACAACGAAATTACAATATTTTACAAGGTATTTTTCACTACCCCCCCCACACACACACACACTCACAGACCCTCATTAGGAACTAGGATCCAAATGTGACTGAAACAATACCTCTTAATCAGAGAGATAATCATGATCCACAACCAGCACAATACAACCCGTAAAAATGTACAAAATGTTCAATATTTGAGAGGAGGAAGTTGAGGTCGTACACCTATATAGCCCAAATATTGAACCTTAACTACTTCAACCAAATCCAAAGTATATATATAGAGGGTTCACATATGGAGAAGGCTAACACCCACATGCTAGAAGATCAGTGTGAATGTTACAGTCTAAATTAGGAAAACCCCTATGTCCCTTTTTTTTGGACCTAAACTTCAGTTTTTCTTCAAGTTTGACTTGATCCTCTTTGGGTTTGTTAGGCCACTCCTTAGATCCCCTATTATATTGGAATCATACTCCTTTTTTATTGAGATTTTGAATCGTGCCCAAGGTTGGAGGAACCTAGACTCTGGTGACAAAGTTGTTGTAGTAGAATCAAGTATATTTATTTCAATTGTAAACTTTTGCATAATATATATAGATATATCTTCTCCACCCCAACCTCCCAATTCCTATTGCACTTTGTTATTATATGTCTTGTATTTAACTAATTGAATTGATGGAGAAACAATAGAGACAATATTGGTTAATTTAATGCTTTTAAATTTATATTATTTTTATGAAATGCTTACTAGGGAATGATGAAGTTGTGTTCTTGTTTGGTTGAGTGCAAGCATTGAATAGAACTTTGTGCTAGATATTTGATTAATTTGTTTGTGACCAACACTAGGAATTGGATTACCACGATTCAATTATTCTCCTTCTCGTTCTTCTCATTTCAATTATAAAGTATTAACTAGGAAATAATACTTAAGACTCTATCTTTTCTTTGTTAGTGAGGTTATGACCCCCTCATTAGAGAATTATTTCTTATCCTTGACTATAATCCCTAAAATGGGAGATAAGCTATGCAAAGAAGCTCTACAACTTCAAGATGGTATGTTGTGGATAACTGAATTAGGTGAGGGAGGATCACTCCTATAAAAGGTTACGTCTCCTTATTGATTATCTGTAGAAATGAGGATGGAAATCTTGCACGAATGAAGAAGGTTATGAATTATTATGATGTCAATATCTAGTCTTAATCCTTATGTTGTTTTTAGGCTTGACACTTTAATCCATAAGCTAGTAGATGGTTGTAATAAAAGACATATATGGGTTATATTTTTATTTATTTTTCATTGAAAGATCATATAGACTAGTCCTTTGGGAGTATTGGATAATCACCTTTATATGTATATTTTGATTTCTCCTTGAAATATCATATATATGTGTTTTTCTTGAAAAATAAAAGTTGAAGGTCAATACCATTGTGTAGAATATAGTCAATAAAATTTTACCAGCTACCATCAAGTTAGTCATTTGATGGTTCACATGAGAGAGATAGGAACATAAAACTATTTTTTGTTTCTTTATAAAGAAGCTAGGACCTTCCCCCGGGGTGTAGCACATTCAGTGATGGAGTGTACTGTTAAGGCACTCTGTTATGTGAAGTCGTTGATTCGAAACCTCGACTTACCTTGTGTGTCACATATGGGGCATTGTGGGCACACCTGGAGGTTATAATGGTAGCAATTTGATAACATGGCCACGTGTCACGCAAGTATGTGCCCAACTAGATGTTGATTCCGCTAG
>SNQJ01S0101177.1:30701-43698 GCA_010110895.2 Picea sitchensis
GTACAATTAAATCCAAGAAAGTCTTAGCATTCATTTCAGGCTCGATCTTTCCAAAGATTTTGATAGAGTTAATTGGATTTTTCTTAGAATTATCTTGATTCATATTGGGTTTTGTTTCTTGGTGGTTAAGTGGATTGAATCAAATACTTTGTTGAGGGAGACAATAACCAAGTGAGGATAAAACCTTCCAAATGGGTGGGATCCTCGATGATCAATGAAGGAATGTCATGGTTTTATTTTTATTTTTTTGTGGATCATCTCAAGGAAATTCAAGCCCCTGTAGTGTAGGGGATGTTATTCATTTAAATGTCGAGATACCAACAATTGGGTTGAACTATATGCCTTGGAAACATTGCTTAGAAAGACAGTGGAGATGGACCTAGAGTCTTTCCAAGTTTGGGGACTCTTAGTTAATGATTGATTGGATCAAGGGAAATTTTATATTTCAAAATATGAGTCTTGTTAGCATTATGGATGGGGGTATTCTATGGAAGGATGGGTTTTCTGGTATCTCTTTTGTGCACATATTTGAGGAGCTTAATTGCAATGCAAAGCATCAACCCAAGCTTAGTGTCACAACAGATTCACATCATACATATGACAAAAGATATTGAAGGGGAGTCTAGTAAACACCCTCGTTGAGCTTTCTTATGATTAACTCCTTACATGCAATGGTTGTGTTGCTTCTTTGGATCTTTTTTCTTTTGCTATTTATTTTGTAAGGCTCTAAGTGCAATGATAGTTTGTTGATGTCTTTTTTTGGTCAGGATTTTTGGTTGTTTGCATGATTTTCACTTTATATGGGACTTTTATTACATGAAAATGCTAAATGTAATATGTACTTTTCATACTTTAAAATATTAATATTATGCTTTTATCTTTAGCAAAAAATAAAAAAACATCAGAGGAATTTACTAATGATATAAAACATTAGTTGTTTTTACACATTGAGAGTCTAATATTCTTTTAATCTTTATAAAAATAGCAATCAAATTAAATTTCCATTTTTCACATCATTTACACCTTTTACTAATAATAAGTATGGCCATAATTAATCCACCATTCACATCTTAACAATTATAAATTTTTGAAAATTATTCAGTTAAACTTAATAATAACTTAAAACTACAAAACAAATCACAAAACAACCTAACTCACCATTAAAAAAACACCAAACACTTTTAATAACCCTAGAAACATAATGCAATACTCTATTCATAACTATATAAATGATCAATTTCATTAAATTATCAATGTCTCAAAGCTTTTGAGATTGGTTTCACATATTCTACACCTTTTAACAATAATAGGTTTGGCCATATTTCATTTCACAAGTATGTCACTCACATGCTCAGGTATAAATTTGTAATAATATAGTTTCCTTCCTCCTTATAAATATTATTTTCTTTGTAGTCGTCCATGATCACAATGTTTCTTCAATCGTGGGCTCACTGATGTTCTACCAAAAAATTCTTTAAATATTTGAGGTGAACATATGGACTTTCAATATACTATATCATAATCTTTTTGGATTATAATTAAAGTAATTTGTTTTATGTCAACCTCAATTCATTGAGTAAACAAGGGGAGTTGCAAAGCAGCAAGCCCCCGCCTTTTAAGTAAGTGGTATAAAATGTGTTATTTTCAAAGCTAAGGAAGATACACAATGAGATTCACATTGTAATCATGCACATAACAACCACTATCGAGCTAGTTGCCTTGAGCACTATGGTCGTCTTTCCAATACTTTTAAACTCCAACAAGAGATTCATGTAGCGCATTGTCTAGCTTCACCTTGTTTTTGTTTTTTTTCTCTCCGGGTATCGTTCATTTGTTTTCCATGATAAAAAATATAGATTTGTTTTTTTATGTGGCAGATTGAGAATATGAAGACGGAATTGGACGTTGCTTATGCTCAACTGTAGGGCCTCAATTACAAAGAGAATTAGAATCTGGATAGCGCTTATAATTTTTGAAATGATTACGACAACCAAAATGTAGTAAACTCTATTTTTTCTTAATTTTGTTTATTGATTACAATATAAGAAATATTAAGGTTGCCATTAACATCTCTCTTCAAATCCATATATCTTCAACTATAATCACAAGTTAATAAAACATCTATGTTATATGTTTAATAAAAGATAATTAAATATAAACATAAGTTTAATAAAATATAATAAAATATAAAAACTGAAATCGTCAATGATAATTATTCATCAAATTGTTTTAATTTTTTTTTAAATAAGATAAAAACTAAAATCCTCAATTATAATTAATCATCAAGTTATTTTTTAAATCTTTTTTAAATAACCATCCTTTATTTAAAAAATTGTTGTGGAACAATACAAGCGAAGTAGAGCATTGGTTGATGGAAACGTGAAGGGATCACTAAATACATCAACCAAATATAGTGTTTAATAGATATCCTCAAATATTACGTAAGACGATAAATAAACATAAGCACAAATTTCTTATCTAAATGAATTAAATAAAAGAACCCAAAGCATCCTACGGGTTTGTATAACGTGAAATCCATCAAAGAGTTCAGATGATTATTGGTTAAAAAAAATGTGACCAATTATGTATGCCAATAAATAAGCATAAAGAAAATTCCAAGTAACAAGCAGGAAAAATGGAATTTATAAACAACATACTAGAAGAATGTATTAAATAAAAGAACTCAAAGCATCGTAAATTCCATTTAAAAATTTCGATTGTAATTGGAAAAAATAAGATATATAAGGGTAAGATTAATSTATTTTATGAGAGGTGCAAAAAATGCATTCACATAAGACGTTWCAACAAGGCAAGTTSTCGGGAAGATATGCCAAGCATCGCTGAATGGTAAGGTTCTCTATTTCTTCTCTCAAAACCTGCTTGGATCTCTACGTCATGGTATGATTACCGCTGACCCTTCTTATCGCAACGTTCGTTCTCATAGTTAAGAATTCCATCGTATTATCAATATCATTTATGCATATGGTTATCATAGGCCATATATGCCTAAAATTGTAGGGTCTCATCTCCACAATCGCAGGTTCTAGCGACTTATCAATAGTTGTTGCAATTCTCGTATATGAAGCCTTTGTCATAGTTTCTAGGGCTTGGATCCTTTATCTTGTCAGTTTTTACAACAAACAATAAGAAATAGATTTGTTTGATAAAAAAACATTTCTCTTTCGTTGAATTGTTTTATGCAACGTCCAATTCTTGCCATATATTTAGGGTTATGGGGCATCCTAGTGATCAAAGGTTCTAAATTGTTGGGCTTCACTCTAATTCCAATCCCCTCTGCAACATTTTGATTTTGAACTTTAAGTCCATTCACCATAAATTTGTTTTGAATCCAATAATTAGTATCCACAAATTATTGAACATATGATAGTAAACTCAAACTTCAGACATATTTGTGATAAAGGAAAATAAATCTTTAGTACATTCACAAACATCTCTGATTTCATAGATGTGAATTATATAAATTTTGGAATTTATCAACGACATGCTTGCCGACACCAACCCAACAAATGCACGTATTTTTTTTTCCAAATGGAAAATTTCTCTATTATATTGATATATAATATGTTCTCAAATCAGAATGATTACAAACACAACTGAAGAGGTAGTTGATGTAAGAGAAAGAACTTTCGCCTATAGGGGTCTCTCGACTAGCAAAGGGGGAAAATTCTTAAAATAGAAAAGTCGAGAGACAAGTAAAAACTGCTAGGAGACTAGAAGTACTAGCATACAAGTATAATTTAATAAACGAAAATCAAAGACCTAAAGTAAACTTCAACTTTCAAAAACATAAAAGTCCGTTGAGGGTGAGAGAAGTTGTTCTTAGAAGAGAGTAAGAAAGAGAGGGGGGCCCTCATGTCCATCTATCCATAGACTGTATGATACTATGCCCACTTTTTTTTGAAGAGATGCCTTTGATAACTGATATGTTGATTTGTTATGCTCACAATAGATGTGTTTGTAGCTAAGATTTTTAAAAGAGAGCTGAAGTAGTCTAATTCCGTCCTTCCAAGCTAAGAGAGAGATAGCTTGTAGGTCACCCCTATTGCTCAACCACTCAATAATTATTCTGGAGTCCCCGAGAATCTGAAGGGCTTCAATGTGAAGTGTGGAAGCCAAAAATAGCGTGGCCCAGGCGCCCAATAATTTTGCCCTAGTGTTGGTGCCTGGGCCACAGTTGAAGGTCCATTTATAGAATGTGTTTTGCGAGATTCAGATCAACCCTCCAGCTCCACTCTAGGAGCCATTTGTTTGTGCTGCTCCATCGAACCACCTGTACGGGTGGCGTCTATGTTAGGAGCCTTCTTTGTTTGTTGCATTCTTGGATTTCTAAGGTGAAGATCATTCCAAGTTTAAAAAATTCCAAGTGTTTTGTAAGCAGTAGAGCTCGAGGAAGGGGTCCCATTTTCAAAGATTGTTTTATTTATGTCTAGCCAAATAGACCAACAGACCAAGGATGGAAGATGCATGAGATTGTGTTCCTTATGGGACCAAAGATCGAAACAGTCCGAGAGAGTAGGCCCATCCCAAATGGTTTTGAGATTTAATACCGAGGCAATTTTAACCCACACTTGTCTAGAGAAAGGACACTTGATAAAGAGATGATCTGCAGTTTCTAAGTCATTGTGGCACAGATGACAGATATTTGGCCCAGTCCAACCCTTCCTTTGAAGGATATCCCAGGTGTTTAGTTTGTATACAGTCAAAATCCAGGTGAAATATTTAATCTTTGGTGGAAGATGCCAGTTCCATAGATGTTTTCTCCAACCATAGATATTTGTGAGCCAACGCAAATTAGTAATAAATGTATATAAATTCTGGACAGTCAAAAGTCCGGAATGATCACCCCCCGACCATAGTAGTCGATCATCTGAATCATATAAATGAATACCCGAGTGTGTAAGGGCCGCACATAAGGTATTCCAAATGAGAGTTTGCTCTACGTTAAGTTCAAGGGATTCGCTTGAGAGCCATCAGTCAGGTAAACACTCTGATCTGGAGCAGTCTTTTGCTTGATAAAGAAACCAAATATTTTTGGAGTGTAAGTGATCCAACATGTGAGGTGGAAATATGGAGGCGACATCCATGCCAAGTATGTGATCTTTGCCAAGTGAAATGGAGTGACCCGAGCCTGGATGCCAACAGAGCCAATGAGTAAGCAAATGTTTTGATTTAGTTAAGTTTCTCCATATGTATGAAGCCGTCCTGGTGGTAGCATTCTCCAAGTGTAACCAACTGTTTACAGAGTGGTGGCTGAGATATTTCTCCTTTATTATAGAGTGCCATATGCCAGGCAGAGTCAACACGCGCCAGAGGGAACTGGCCGCTAGTGCTTGGATGAAAAGAAAAATGTTATGAATCCCCCCAACCTCCTTTTTGTTTTGGTTTTGCCAAATCTTGCCAATTGTAGAGATGTTGTCGAGAGTGATCAGAGCAGCCCGACCAGAGGAAATTAAAAAATAATTTGCGGAGTTTTGTGAGGACCGTAGCAGGGATAGCTACAAGGGCCATCCAATAAACATATTGTCCTTCAAGGACAAATTTGATAAGGGTGAACCGACCTCTAAGAGAGAGCCACCTCGTACACTAGTGGCCAATATTTTTTTCAACTTTGGCAAGTAGCCAGTTCCAGTCCGCCAACTTGTAGGAATTTGCCTTTAAAAAATAGCCCAGGTATTTGAGACCAGAAGAAAGATGAGAGAAAGAATAAGGAAAGATACCTTTGAGATGATCCAAAGATTGTTGGTGTAGATTTGCAAAGTGAAAAGTTGATTTCTCCCAATTGATCGATAGTCTCGTGGCGCTGCAGAAGATTTTTAAGATCTCTTTAATCTCCTTCCATTCCTGTATAGAATCATTTGTCATGATGAGGACATCATCGGCAAAGAGAAGATGTAATACCTTGATGGTCATGGACACCATTATTCTAGAGATCTTGCCCTCTGCTTGGCCTGATTTGAGAAGCAGGCTCAAGGCTTCCATAGCCAAAATGAAGAGCAGAGGTGAGAGGGGGCAACCCTGCCGCAATCCTATGCCAATGTGAAAGAAAGAAGAGGATTCACCATTGACCAAGATGGATAGGTTTGCATTGACCACACAACTCATGATCCACTTGATCAATGAGTGGCTGAAACCTATCTAAGTTAGGATCAATCTGAGAAAGTCCCAGTCAATGCAGTTGAAGGCCTTCTTGAGATCCAATTTGAGGATAAGCGCCTTTGAATTTTTTTATTTGATGCTATGTAAGCACTCCTGGGTAGTGCCAATAGCATCAAGAATTTGTCGTCCTTTTAAAAACCCTAGTTGTTATTTCGAAAGGATCCGAGAGAGGATGGGCTTTATCCCGGTAGGAATAATTTTTGATATGAGTTTATAGCAAAGATTGCAGAGAGCGATGGGCCTACAATCTCCAAAGGTAGAGGTGGTGGCAAGTTTAGGAATAAGAGTTAGAAAGGTCGAGTTTATGGCACCATCCACCTTTCCATTAAGTCTAGTCTCCTCCACTAGCTCCAGAAGATCCGGGCCAACCAAGTCAAAGAAGTGTAGATAAAATTCTACCGTCCAGTCGTTACGGCATGAACTTTTATCCTTAAAGAAATATTTTAGTGCAGTCATAATCTCTGGCAATGTGCAAGGGCTATCTAGTGAAAGTGGATCTTCCCTAGTTACAGTATGTGGAAAGAGACTAGCCACAATAATTGAAGTCTGTTGATTCACAAAAGGGTTCAACAACTAATTTTAATGCATGTTGTTCTCTATGGACAAAGCCATCTGCAACAACTATCTCCCAGATGTGGTTTTTACTCTTGCAAGAACTTGCATAGTTGTGAAAGAATTTGGTGTTGAGATCACCACATTTGAGCCAATTAGTTCTGCATCGTTGCCTCCAGATAGTTTCTTCTTTATGGAGGAGCTGGTTCCTCTCTGTTTCAAGACCTTTTAATACACGACTTCTATCTCCAGTGTTACCCACACTAACTTATGGAAGTAGATGAATTTGAATCTCTGAATCAAGTTCTAGCAGTCTTTGAGTGTTAAGCTTCCGGTGGATGGCAGCCCAAGCTTTAGTGCGAGCTTTGAGACATTTAAGTTTCCAAGTGAGGCGATGTTGAATGCAAGGTTCAAAGAGGAATTGAGGGTCCTTCCAAACATCAACAACAATGGAATTGTAATCTGCTTCAAGTAGCCAGCCCAAATTAAATTTGAAAGGGTACACAATCTTGTGATGAGAAGAGTCCAGATGTAAGATTATTGGAGCATGGTCTGATAAATAATGAAAGTTCACCCAAATGTGGATCCTATCATCTATCGAGATAAGGCGATCAGAAATGAGAAAGTGGTCGAGTCTCTTGGAGATGGAGTCAGGACCCATCCACCCATTCCGCCAAGTAGGAGCCAAAGTAGCTGGTGCATAATCCACCAGGTTATGTGCTGAGAACATGGAAAAGAAAAAACCTACCAGAGTGTCCTGGGTAGAAGTTGCCCCCCATACTTCCCCAACATAGGTTGTGAGGTTAAGATCACCTGCAATAATCAAATTGTCGAGATCGAGAAGTCCTCGAGCTTCAACCTTCTCCCAAAAAATCTGTCTATCGGAACAAGGGCCATATAAATTGAGAAGGTTGATCCTTTTGTTGTTGTTTCGGCAAGTACCAGACAGTAAAATGCCTCCACAACAAAGAATGGGGAAGAAGTCATAAATGGCAGGATCCCAAGTCACTACCAAACCCCCAGAGGTGCCGAGAGAGTTAACTGAGCAGGTATGCCAGATAGGGTGAAACTGATTTAAAAAAGCTCTGGCCTTTTTACTATCAACTAGAGTTTCTTGTAGAAAGATGATGTCCGAAGAAATATGTGAAAGAAGTCTACTGAAGGAGGCAAATTTTAGGAGGCCCCCCACCCCTCTGATGTTGAGGGAGAGCAAGATCATGGATTTTCTCTTGCTAGGGATTTCACGCCTCTAAGTGCCCCAATATGAGAAGGAGATTGTGAAGAAACCACAGAGTGTTTTGATGATTTTCCCTCCTTGCGACTGGCACTGTGAGTTTTGATCGGTGAATGTTCAAAGCCATGCCCTCTAGACCAAGTATAGTCTTTTTCGGTTAATTATGATGAGGTCTTAGAAGGTCCCAAACTAGTGTCAACAACTGTCAAGTTAAGTAAAGAAGAACCCCGATAGATAGGCAAGCGTGTGGGGGAAGTACTTCTTTGTATGTTGGAAGTAAAGAGTCCAAAACAACACCAAGTGTGCTAGCACTAGGCTCTGTATCACTAAGTCCCGACAGACAATAAATCTCCTCCTATGTGAGGACATGATCACTAGGACTCTCTGATGCCAGAAAATGGGAAGTAGTGTGTGGTCTAAAAGAGTGCTCTCGCACCTCCAGAGGATAAATAACAGAAGTGGATAATGCAGGGTCAGGCAAGGTTGATGTCTATGCATCAGAGAGTGAGATGTTATGAGTATGAGGTAAGTCTGTATAAAGAAAAAGGTAGGTCAGAGACGCACCAGGGGAGTCATAAGTAAAAAGAGTTGAGTGAGAAGTAATATGAGAGGTAGTAGAGTGCTCCCGCACCTCCAGAGGACATGTAGAAGGTATGTTTAATGTTGAGAAATGCAAGGTAGATGTGTGTGCGTCAGAATGTGGGATGTTCAGTGTAGGAGGTAAGTCTGAGGTGGGCTAGGGGCAAGTCTGAGGTGCATCAGTAATGTCAGAGGTAAAAAGAGTGGAATGTGAGTAAAGAGGAACATATGATAGAGGTGAAATAGTTCCCGGAGCATGGATGGACAAAATGGAAAAATGATGAGAGGGGAGTGTGTCCCCTTGGGAGAAAGAAGTCGATCCCGAGTTAAGAAGAGGATAGTTGTCTAAAAGGTCTTTCTCCAAAGTTGAGAGTGAGAAATAAAGTGTCAGACATATAGATTTTAACTTACCAGTGATGGAGTCCAGTCCAGGAGAAAAGTCATCTTATGGATACTTTGGGATATGTATGCATGTGTGCGCTATCAGGGAGTCCGAGTTGTTAGCAAGTTCAAGAATAGTTTCCTTCAAAAAATCACCAACAAAAGCACCAGTACATGCCTTTCTCAGATGTCTCGTATGTCTGCAGAAAGAACATTTGAAAGGAATGCCAAGATAGTCTAGCTTCTAGCGAGTGAGATGACCTCTCCAGTCAACATCCAGTGTTTCAAGCAGTCCCTCGTGTATATCAAGCTCTACCAGTATCCTCGCTAGTTTCTTATCTGGACCAACAAGAGTCTTAGGGTCCACAGAGATGAAGCAGTCCAAGGAGTTTGCAATGGCCATGAGAGCTTTTTCATTCCAGAGATGAAGAGGAAGACCAGGAAGGAGGACCCACAGATGTCAGAGGTGAAAATAATCCTGTGATGGATCAAAAATCACTCGCCACCTCTTCAACATAAGGCACGTATTTGATTGCAACATAATGCAATATTTGAATATTGACAATACAAGGGATTTAATGTGTTGAAACCCTTCCTTTGAAGGATATCCCAGGTGTTTAGTTTGTATGCAGTCAAAATCCAGGTGAAATATTTAATCTTTGGTGGAAGATGCCAGTTCCATAGATGTTTTCTCCAACCATAGATATTTGTGAGCCAACGCGAATTAGTAATAAATGTATATAAATTCTAGACAGTCAAAAGTCCGAAATGATCACCCCCCGACCATAGTAGTCGATCATCCGAATCATATAAATGAATACCTGAGTGTGTAAGGGCCACACAAAAGGTATTCCAGATGGGAGTTTGCTTTGCGTTAAGTTCAAGGGATTTGCTTGAGATTCATCGGTCAAGTAAACACTCTTATCTAGAGCAGTCTTTTTCTTGATAAAGAAACCAAATATTTTTGGAGTGTAAGTGATACAACATGTGAGGTGGAAAGATGGAGGCCACATCCATGCCAAGTATGCGATCTTTTCCAAGTGAAATGGAGTGACCCGAGCCTGGGTGCCAACAGAGTCAACGAGTAAGCAAATGTTTTGATTAGTTAAGTTTCTCCATATGTATGAAGCCGTCTTGGTGGTAGCAGTCTCCAAGTGTAGCCAACTGTTTACAGAGTGGTGGCTGAGATATTTGTCCTTTATTATAGAGTGCCAAATTCCAGGCAGAGTCAACACACGCCAGAGGGAACTGGTCGCTAGTGCTTGGATGAAAAGAAAAATGTTATGAATCCCCCAACCTCCTTTTTGTTTTGGTTTTGCCAAATCTTGCCAATTGCAGAGATGTTGTCGGGAGTGATTAGAGCATCCTGACCAAAGGAAATTAAAAAACAATTTGTGGAGTTTTGTGAGGACCGTAGCAGGGATAGCTACAAGGGCCATCCAATAAACATATTGTCCCTCAAGGACACATTTGATAAGGGTGAACCGACCTCCAAGAGAGAGCCACCTCGTACACCAGTGGCCAATATTTTTTTCAACTTTGGCAAGTAGCCAGTTCCAGTCCGCCAACTTGTAAGAGTTTGCCTTTAAAAAATAGCCTAGGTATTTGAGACCGAAAGAAAGATGAGAGAAAGAATAAGGAAAGATACCTTTGAGCTGATCCAAAGATTGTTGGTGTAGATTTGCAAAGTGAAAAGTTGATTTCTCCCAATTGATCGATAGTCCCGTGGCGCTGCGGAAGATTTTTAAGATCTCTTTAATCTCCTTCCATTCCTGTATAGAATCATTTGCCATGATGAGGACATCATCGACAAAGAGAAGATGTAATACCTTGATGGTCATGGACACCATTATTCCAGAGATCTTGCCCTCTGCTTGGCCTAATTTGAGTAGCAGGCTTAAGGCTTCCATAGCCAAAATGAAGAGCAGAGGTGAGAGGGGGCAGCCCTGCTGCAGTCCTCTGCCAATGTGAAAGAAAGAAGAGGATTCACCATTGACCAAGATGGATAGGTTTGCATTGACCACACAAATCATGATCCACTTGATCAATGAGTGGCTGAAACCTGTCTGAGTTAGGATCAATCTGAGAAAGTCCCAGTCAATGCAGTCGAAGGCCTTCTTGAGATCCAATTTGAGGATAAGCGCCTTTGATTTTTTTTTTATTTGATGCTATGTAATCACTCCTAGGCAATGCCAATAGCATCAAGAATCTGTCGTCCTTTTAAAAACACCAATTGTTATTTTGAAAGGATTCGAGAGAGGATGGGCTTTATCCCGGTAGGAATAATTTTTGATATGAGTTTATAACAAAGATTGCAGAGAGCGATGGGCCTATAATATCCAAAGGTAGATGTGTTGGCAAGTTTAGGAATAAGAGTTAGAAAGGTCGAGTTTATGGCACCATCCACCTTTCCATTAAGTCTAGTCTCCTCCACTAGCTCCAGAAGATCCGGGCCAACCAAGTCAAAGAAGTGTAGATAAAATTCTACCGTCCAATCGTCAGGGCATGGAATTTTATCCTTAGAGAAATATTTTAGTGCAGTTATAATCTCTGGCAGCGTGCAAGGGCTATCTAGTGAAAGTGGATCTTCCCTAGTTACAGTATGTGGAAAGAGACTAGCCACAGTAATTGAAGTCTGCAGATTCGCAAAAGGGTTTGCCTAAAAAAAGGTTTGAAAAAATTAACAACAACTGATTTTAATGCATGTTGTCCTCTATGGAGAGAGCCATCCGCAACAACTATCTCCTAGATGTGGTTTTTACTCCTGCAAGAACTTGCATAGTTGTGAAAGAATTTGGTTTTGAGATCGCCACATTTGAGCCAATTAGTTCTGCATTGTTGCCTCCAGATAGTTTATTCTTTATGGAGGAGCTGGTTCCTCTCTGTTTCAAGACCTTTTAATACATGGCTTCTATCTCCAGTGTTACCCACACTAACTTATGCAAGTAGTTGAGTCTGAATCTCTGAATCAAGTTCTAGCAGTCTTTGAGTGTTAAGATTTCGGTGGATGGCAACCCAATATTTAGTGCGAGCTTTGAGACATTTAAGTTTCCAAGTGAGGCGATGTTGAATGCAAGGTTCAAAGAGGAATGGAGGGTCCTGTTGAGTGCATTTTTATGCTTCCTTTTTACTCTATAAACTATACTTTTGCCTCCATTTCATTCCATATTTTCCATAAAACAGCTTATGCAAGGTATATTTATCATTCTTTAGCTTAAGAATTGAGTTTTCGAATTTTTGGCATTAAAATTGAAAATTTATCAGAAATTACAGGATTTGACTAAATCCCGTAATTGCTCCTAGGTTCGTGTACTTGCAGGACAACTGGGCGAAATCTGAGACTTGGGTCGTGATCCTTGATGTACAAGGATGGATGATTACCTATCAGCTTCGAGATCTGAGCCTTCCAGATGTCTGGTCAACGCTGGTCAAACAGGGCCACTTCAGCATAAAATACCCTGTTTTAGCCTAAAATCATGGACAATTTTAGATTTTCTTGGGATTTGTTCATATTTTATGGATCTGAAGGGGGTATTCGACCTTCCTAGCATATTTTATGGATCTGATCATGATCTTTAGGAGAGTTATTAGCATTATTAGTTTCAAAACTCTTGTATAAATACTCTAAGGCATAAACTAGTATGACAACCTTGGATGTGAATGAAGAAACTTTGGAATTTGCAATCTTGAGATCAGTTCTGCATTTTGTTCTTGATAATGTTTATGATATGATGATGTGAATGCTCCTAGAAGCTCCTTCTTAGCTTAGACAACTCAAGTGCACAAGTGAAGCATTGGAGGGCCCCCTTTGCCAAACTAGTACACTCTTCCTTTATATTCTTTTCAAGCAATCTTTGATACATGTTTTAGATAAGATCTTGATGTAGATGAGTTTATTCTTTGTTGTAGTTAGATGAATTCCATAGTTAAGTAATATGCTTAATGTTTCTGAGCCTTACTCATGTTGTGAATGATTTCTTGAATAATAATTCAATGTGTGGTTTGCTTTCAAGCATTAGGATAACCATGAATGCTTTTTGAGTTATTTACGCTTTCAGTACTTTTGATTTAACA
>SNQJ01S0101177.1:47720-58817 GCA_010110895.2 Picea sitchensis
CATCAACTAACATGAAATAAGAACATGAACTTGATTTGATTTGATTTCTTGGACAATTAATTTAGAGAACACACCACTGAGTATGACTTTAAAATGCAATGAAAATAACACATAGGAATTAAGAACCTTTAATCAATAACCATTAATGAAAATCATTGTCAGAGGTGACACATTCCACCATTTAGAAAAATGGAAGCCAAGGTACATCATAAATCCCACTATGTGAATAAATGTTTTGTGGTCAAATATAAGGGAAACCACTTAGTCAATGACCAATGATGAATGTCATTTGTTGATCATAAGAGAACCTACCACTGATGAAAGTAAGCTCTAGGGTGATACTAATCTCTAGGTTCCCCCCCATAACAATCTGTTGCAATGATGTGTTCTTCCATGTTGACATGAGAAAAAAGCATTAGATGTAAGTTAAGGACAACTTGTCTCAGGGAATGGATAATATGGATGGTTAGGATAGCTGAGGAATGACCAACACAAGGTTATTAACTTCAAACTTCCCTTGAATAATACCCACGGGGAATTCAATTTGTTGACCAATATCTTATCACGTTCATTCATAAAGGGGGTTTTAAAATTGTGAAAAATAAAGTCAATATATTATAGGTATTGGGGAGGATGTATGATATCTGGAGGTTTATAGGTATTGGGGAGGATGTACGATATCTGGAGGTTTATAGGTATTGGGGGTTATAAAAAGGGGTATCTAGTAAAAATATGGGTTTTTTTATTGGAAAAATGTATTGGTTGGGGGGCTCAACAAAATTAATTTGGGAGGTATTTATCAATATTTATTGAAATTAGGAGTATTCTTTGATATCCCACGAATGCATGTGCTATGTCACATTTCTGCTGAGTGAAGACCCCGTGATAATACCATGACACATTAATGACTTGGGTAGCAATTGATGTTAAAATAGACCATTGATACAACCCATCAATGTAAGAGACATTGAGTTATAGCTCCACAATGATTGGAAGAGTAACCAATCCAGAGGATTTCAAAGGCGAACTCAAGACCATGGTACAAATCCTAAACCAATAATAAAATCCAACTATAGAGATAAAAGACTCAAACTAAGTGCTTTGTTCAAGGATAACACCGATGAACTATTGCCAAATTTTATAACTAAATCATATAGATCTTTATTCTTTTCGCCCTCCTTTTTTATAATTATATGATTTTTTTGTCTTTTTCTTATTAGAAAGCTTGAAAAAGAATAAAAAAAATGCTATAATATAGTGGAGAATATGAGTGTCAATTGGGTTTAGCTCAGGTGGTTGGGAGGAATGTTATTATCCTCCCCACCTAGGCTCAAATACCATAAGTGACATGTTGAGCTCGTAATGAGTATATTGTTGTAATGGCTTTGAGCTCTATTGTTGACCAAACTTGCGCCCTAAATATTATAGGGTATACCTTGGATACCATCCTCGAAATGAGGGGAAGTACTCTGGGGTTTCCCCAGGCAGTGTAGCCTAGAAAAATAGCGGAGAAGATGAGTGCCACATGGTGAGAAACTACATTCAAAGTGCATGGAATAGTCTGATGCAAAAGAAAGTAAAAGATGATGTGTAGGATGTGGACACTCATAAGTGTGTCTCCTTTGGGGTAGATCAAGTCTAAAATGTAGAGGTAAGGAATGTAAATGCAAGCAACAATTAAGAATGCAAAGTTGGTAATAATAATGGGGAAAACTGAAGCAAAGGATTAGAGGAAATAACACGAGAAACTATAACAATGCAAATGAAGAAAAAACCCAAAAACAAGATCCTTTTGGGGAATGGCCATAATTAGACGTGAAAGAGAGGCACATAACTTCTTCTCAAAGGTCATCATAAAACTAATAGGGTTCATAGACCCACAAGTAAAATTCATGATGTGAAACTATTTGGTAAAAGGGTGTTGACTACGATGTCCCATGTTGGGTAGGCACTACCTGATCTAAAATGGATTGAAAAACATGAATGTCATGAAACATAAATAACTGACAAATGAGAAGCAAAGTTCCCTGTAACGAAAAATGATGAATAAGTATGAAGTGGTGGTGGTTAATGTGCTGGCCACATATCGACTCAATAAACAATATATTCATCCATAATGCTAACATGCAATAAGACAAAAGAGGGAGGTGGTGCAAGAAAATACAAAAAAGGAAACTACTGTCGGTGGGAGCTAAAGGGACAAAGATGCCTAATCTTCTAACTACCACTAGCAAGTAGAGTGTTTCCTATTAAGCACCTATAAGACAATGATGATGGGGTTCTTTTGGTAGAAATTATAGATGAGACTCTTAAAATTCATGTAAGAGTAGACTACTAGTGGTCTAGAGAACCACGATACTCTATAAGTATCTGTAACTATTGACAATAATAGACTAAGCATAGCCATTCCATTGTTGGTTTTCCTATTAGGGTTCCCAGGGTAAGAAAATATATGTCTTATGATATTGTAAAAGTGTTGTGTAGGTACGTTAAATTGTTATTTGGGTTCAATTAATTGCTAGTGAATTCCAATGTGTATCCCATTTAATTTTGATTGCAAAATGTTGAGTATTATTTGTGTCCCAAGTCATTTGGATGGCCACAATAGATGGGCCACTCCAAACTACTCATGTGAGAGCTAGATGAAATCAATAGTGGAAGAATTAGAGATATTGCCCAATTGTTTCTTTTCTAGTAAACCCTCTATCTTATTCATTGGAAATCAACATTTTATTCCTTTTTTTGGTTGTTGACATTGTTGGTAGGAGGTTGTACACACTTTCTAAACTTATAATTCACTCACTTGATAACTTACAATAGTTCCCATGCATTGAATTGCTCAATTGACTACCGACAATGTTAAACACTATATGTTGGGATTATTAGGAGGAGTTCAAAGCTCAATCCTCCTTTAACTTGAATCCTAGCCTAAAGATTAAGCATGTACACTATGTTACTAAGCAACTACAACATCAAATTCAATTCATTATCGTCTTTGCAAGTTAAAAAAATATATGTTCGCTTTTTTAACCGCATCCCTCTCGACATTTTGTCAAATCATATTAACACAACTTACTATCATCCTATTCAAGTTGTCACTTTGGTTACTTACAACCATCTTTGCATGAACTCTTAAATGCACATTAAATATGTAGTTTAAAGTTCCATCACTCTCGTGATTAGGAATACAAGAATGAAGTATTTTTCATTATGCATTACTCAATTGAATGGGAAGATGTATGCCAAATAGAGTGCGTTGTTTTGGTTTGTTAGAGAATGTCTTATTGATGGCTTGTGGAGATAGTCTGAGTGCATTTAAATTTGTTGATTCGACAGTGGTTAGGGCATTACAAGCAAATAAACCAAGCCTCAAAATCAATATAAACATATAATAAGAGGCATGTGCATAGATTGTTGAGAATTATAGAGACCTTACAAATTTAAATTCGTTAGTAGTATCCATGTTGGTAAGGTGAATGGGCTATAAGTTCTTTCATTAAGGATCATGTGGTATTAGAGCCCAAGTTCAAAAATACTTGGAGAAACCTATATGGTAAACACCCACAATGAATATAAAAAAAGTGGAAAAGCATTGTTGCTAGGCCTACATAGGAGCAAAAACCAATAATGACAGGGATTCCTCATGAAGAGCATGACAAGGAAGATCTGGAAGTTAATTTTAATTGGTTGGAGTAAAAAATCGCTACCTTTCTAGAGATGGTAACACAGTTGTTGGTAATGAAGGGTAAGGAAGCACCCTCGACAGAGGTTGAGCATGAAGAACAGAAGGCTAACTTGAAAGATTCCCGAGGCGAGAAGCTTGGAGACTCAAGTAAAAACAACACTTTTTCTCCATCTTCCAATATTCCTTTCAAAGTTGAAATGAAGATTGAAATACAAATGTTTGATGGTTAAGTTAATGCTAACATCTTTGAGTAATTGGTTGAAACAAATGGAAGTTTTTTTTGGCCTTTATGAAATCCAAGAAGCACAACATATTTCTTGTCTATTTGAAGATGACTAGACATTTTCTATTGTGGTGGGAGAGATATGTAGATGCATTATGGATATGCAATAAACCCATGGTTACAAAATAGGAGAATTACAAGGCATTTCTAAAAGCACAATTTATCCCATAGGCTATGAAGAGGAGAAACTCATGAAATGGTGTTACCTTTGGCAAGAACAGGGACAAGGTGTGCATGATTTGTAAAATGTTGTAGATATTCCACTAGTACAGTTCATCACAAAAAATCTTACAATATTTTGCAATTTCTTATTATCTAGTGTTCTACTTTAGATTCCATATTTAATATTACTAGCCTAGTGCACAAAATACTAAAATAAATGAAAAATTGAAAAGAAAGAAGCTAAGAAAATAACACACTATCCATGCAATGAATACAAGATGTACCTTGAGGGGTGGTAGGCGTGGGGGGATCATCCATGATCTCGATGGAAAACTTGAACTAAATTATCCATGGGGCCTTGGTGAAGCAAACAATAATCGAGCCGAGGCATTGGACTTATATCAAGGTCTTAGGATTATTGATTAGAGTTGAATTAGGAAGATGATCATTACAAGATATTCTTCAATCATAATAAGACATATGTGTAACTTAACTACTTTTCCAGATTGCATCTTGTCATGGATCATTGCAAGAATTCATAAAGAAGAAAAAAGGTTTGAAGTAATCAACTATTATCATGTGTTAAGGGCATAAAACCACCAAGATGCCATGTTCGTGAATGAGGCCTCTTGTTTGCAGGTAGGGAAATTGAGAATAAAAGATGGGACCGTGTTCTCCCTAATCCCATAACATGAATATTATCACCCAATCAATAGTTAACAATGAAAACCCAATCAAGTGACAAGTGGATGAGTGAGTTTATGAGGAAATGATAGGATAATAAGTTCAGAGGGCCAGAGACACACCCACACATTCGTAGGTTGATGGAGCAGAAGGATCTTATGCATTTTTAACATGAGAAATTCTTGAATTCCATAGCTTGTGGTTTTCATCCTAGATTCCAGGCCCTTGTCCTATTCATGTGTTAAGCCGAGTTTCTCTTTGGTTGTGGGAAAGAGCTAGAATCTACCCCACGTAGGAATCAACACTTGTTTTTGTTGAATTCTAGTCCCATATGAATATGAAGGATCACCACGAGGTCTTCACTCAGTGAACCTGTGACTAGCGCCTTCGTTCGTGAGATATTAAAGAATACCCTTAATTTCACTAGATATTGATAAATATCTCCCAAAATCCTTTTGTTGACCCCCCTCCCAATACATCTTTCCAATAGAATAAACCCCTATTTTTACTAGATACCCCTTTTTATATCCCTAATACCTATAAACTCCCTGAGACCCACATCCTCCCCAATACCTACAATATATTGAATTTATTTTTCACAATTTTAAAACCCCCTTTATGAATGGACGTGATAAGATATTGGTCAACAAGGTGAAGCTCCCGTGAGGATCACAATCATCCAAGACAATGCCCTTTTTACAAGGTTGTGAATATTCATTGGGTGTTAAGGAGACATGAAATCCTAATTGTAGAGAATTGGTCCAGCCTAGTCAATGTAACCAACAAGCTGACCTCTAAGGAAGAATCTCAAAACAATGAGCATGCATAAATATTGGAAATTGTAGTCAAACAAAAGAGGCAAATTGAAAGGCTAGAGGAATAATACAATGTGCTTCACCATCTAGTGTTAGGGTTGACCATGAGTTCTCAATCAATGGTTTCACATCAAAGAATGTCAATTGGTTCAACACCTTAAGAAGCATGTGAGGAAGACTTAGTTCAACAAGCACATGGGGAATTCAAGCCACCTCCAGAGGAACCACATGAAGCTCACAACAAGCATGACTTTGTTTAATATTAGGTTTTTCTAAATGTTTTTCAAATTAATTTGTATTCCAGGGTAGTTCTACAGGATATATACAAGTATAATTTTGATAAATTCCTTTCCGAAGGAAACAACAAAGCTTATTGAAGTCATTTTCTTTGAATTTTGGATATTTTAAACTCTTGGGCCTCAACCACCTACTTCATTCTTGTATTATTATGCTAACCAATATGGTTGTAACTATATTTTTGATATAAATCCTTAACCATTTCAATATAAAAAATACAATATGTACCATAGGAAATCCCAATAGGGAAAAACCTAGCTAGAAGGTGAGGCCCATACTTTGCTCTTTTCTTCATAGTTATGGACATTGTGGCTTGTATGGCTGCAACAAGATCTTCTACTTCCTCTATTAAGCTTCAAAATCCCACTCCCATATGATCTACTCTACTATGGAACAATAAACAATACAATAAGAACATAACCCCTTCCTATCCCAGTGGACCATTATTTAACATGGGATGATAGTTGTCTAGGGTAAGGGTTAGGGTTTTTGCACGCCTCAACTTTCGATTAGGTTTAAGGTTCTAGAACCCCTAAAATCTTCTTGAGAGTACACATGTGTGAGAAATGGAAGCTAATGTGGCATCCACTTGGTATCATGGTGGTCAACTTGTGGGAAGTATAACCTTCTCATATGAATTGTGATATTTGCACCATTGGAAAGATCTTGAAGTGTAGAACAACAAGTAGAGGATGCAAAAATTGTTTGCAAAGTTTTGACCCCAATAATTATCATTTAAGTCCTCACATAATGATCCATATTATATTGAGAATGAAATGAAGGAAGAGATATAACAAGGAAACACATAGAGATATTGCAAGAAACACAGTGATATAATTAAACTTAGATTCTATTAATGAATGGAATACAAAAGAATGTAAAATGCAAAGCGCACAAACTAGCTAGAATCGTGGTAGCTTATCCTTGAAGAGAGAGAAGTATCGACTATGCTCATTTGCAAGAAGTTGATTACAAAGAGGTCGAAAAGGCCTTTTAACATAAATCACCAATGGGAAAACTCTAAACATCCAAAACCTTAACGCCAGATGACGAAACACCAAAAGGTTTGTGGGCCCCGATTTGGTTAGTTGATATGTCAACTTCTCGAGGGAGCAACTTTTGCATACGATCTTCATTTGGGGCTCTCGATATCCTGTTGGAAAAGTCTACTTGATAAGTACACATTTCAGATGGCCCACCATCTTCCTTTAGATACATGGTGGGCACTGTCGCGCCAAAAAAATGTTGTTTAGGGGCTCAAAACGGCCCCAAAACTTTGGGACCTGAAAAACACTAGAAAAACTACCAAGATGTGGAACCATTATGAATTAGTGGAACATGTGGGTGGCCACAAGTATCCACTTGGATCATTCTTCCCCCCTTAGAAAGAAATGATCCCCATTGCGTCAAGTTCCTCCATTAGATGGGGAATCTTCTATTGAATTTGACTCTTGGTGATCCACTTGCCCTACTGACGAAGTTGCCCTGCTTTGATGACCTGATAGAGTTGGATGTTCTGTTGGCGGGTGCCCTTCGTCTTGAAGTCCATGATCCGATAAATTTTCACCTATTCAATGCAGTTAGAATTGAGCAATGTAGGGGATAAGTGCTTAGAAACGTCTAAAATGTCTAAGAGAGGTGGAAAATATGGTCAAAGTAGTTCCACATTAAATATGGGGTGCAAGTCAAGGAAAGGGGGAATACTTAATTCAAAATCATTCTCACCCACAACCTTGGTGATGGTGTAAGGCCCATATTGGAGTGGGCAAAGCTTCTGATGGGGTCTTGTGAGGCGCTTTTTCTACAAATGCAACCATACCTTATCTCCCACCTGAAACTTGTGTGGTACCTGATATTGATCATGGCGTTGGATTTCTGCAAAATATCATGAACTTGTTTTTGTATGTGCTGGATTCATTCAACAAATTTGGCTGATCGATCAACCTCGGTCTGAGCATGGGAGGACTCATTTTGTGTAGACGCAATGGGCATAGGTACGTTAATGGGGGCCAATCCCTGGAACCCCAAGCACACTTGAAAAGGGTTGTGGCCAATAGAGCCATGTAGGGATTTGTTGTAGCTATGTTTAACATAAGGAAGGCTCTAATCCCATGTGCATGTATGTTTGGAATTGTACATCCTTAGGATATGAACGATCATCATGTGTAGTACCTATGTTTGTCCATCAATATGTGTGTGGAAGGCAATCGATTTGGTCAGCTTGGTGTCCATCATCGACCATAGGCTAGACTAGAAATTACTCAAAAACATATGGTCTCGATCTGAAATAATGGTCCGTGGGAGCCCAAAATGAACCCAAACATGCTCAAAGAAGATCTTAGCAGTGGCCTTGGTTGTGATACTCTTATTGCAGGGTGTCAAAATTGCCATATTAGAGAATCGCTCCATGACCATGAAGACACAATCATTACCTTGCTTGGTTGAAGGTAGACTGGACATGTAATCCATATAGATGGACTCCCAAGGCCTATCAGGAGTAGGAATAGGGGTGTATATCACCTGTTTCTTGATGGTGGGTTTGGTAATGGTGCAGGTAGTGTGGGATTTCATATACTTGCTGACATCTTGTCGAATATTCGACCAATAAAAATGATTTTGCAGTAATGCCACTATCTTTTCCACGCCAAAGTGTCTTGCCGCCTGACTATAATGAGGTTCCCAAATTAGCTTTGCATGCTCACTTGAAGGAACACAAAGATGGCTCAGATGGCATAACAATCCATCCTAGAGATGAAAGTCTAGAACTAGTTTTCTTGCGCTCAATGACTGATAGGTAGCAACAAAGTTAGAGTCAATTTTGTAATTGTGGTGACCCGAAAGTCTCATGCCCACAAGAATTAAGAACTGTGGTTAACACCACAATTGGGGGTCGACTGATGTAGTTTGTAACATGGTTGGTGCTTCCCTTATTGTACTTCATTTTCAAGTTGAATTGTTGCAGGTACATGGACCACTTATGATGGTGATCATTCTGTAACTTTCCTTGTGTCTGCATGAGTTGTAGAGGCTTATGATCAGTGTGGATGATCTATTTCTTTCCCAGACTGTAATTCTTCCATTGTTGACATGCCTACATAATGGAGTACATCTCTTTGTTGTAGGTGGGGTATTTTCAAACAACATAAGATAGTATTTCACTGTGATATGTCACCGGATGCCCATGCCGAGTGAGGATTGCACCGATAACATAATATGAAGCATCTGTCTCAATCTCAAATGACTATTGCAAGTCTGGAAGAATAAGGACTAGTGTTGAGCAGAGGTGAAATTTCAAATCCTCGAATGCTTGCTATTGCGACGCAGCCCAAACAAACTTGGCCTTGGCTCAAACTTTGGTCACCTTGCCCAAGCGATATTAGAGAGCCCCAACACAAACCTATGGTAGAAGTTGGCTAGGCCTAATATTCTATGGAGCTCGTTCAGAGTCTTCGGGGCCGACCACTTGTGAATGACTTGCCAAATATGGCTATACCTTGAACATTATAGACAATTAGGTATATTTTATTAGTGTATTTTGTTGTGTAGTTAACTTGTAAAACAAATTTAAAGTATTCAACGTAGCAATGATAGAATCACAAGAAAGAAAGTTATCCTAGCTCGATTTGGTTCAAGCTAGAACTAGAAAGACTAGTGGTGTAAGGGAAAATAAAGGAACTCTCCTTATTTGTATCCAATTGTACAAATCGTTGTAGCCCCATCCTTTTTGTCTAATACAATTATAATCATCACTATGAAAAAAGAAACCTATTTGCAATGCACTAATAAGCAATAAACCAAATTACCTTCTTATAAATATGAGTGGTAATGGTCATCTAAATACACTACAAATACAAATAATTACCATTTTCTAAAGATAAATGATAAGGGGCATCCTAAATTTTTTCTTTTGGTAAATATAAAATGATGGAATAATGTTTTCTCTCTAAGAAGGTTTTCTCTATTGAATTGAAGTCTAGCCTTAGACCAATGTTTCATTGTGTTTCAAGGACACATGGAGGAGAGGACTTGGGGATGCAAGGAATATGTGGAAATACACTTCAGTATTCAAAGGACTATTGATTTTTCATGAGAGATGACATTGTATATATATATATATATATATATATTATTATTTAAAATGAAAAAGGATCACAACTGAAAGATAGATATCCATAGAAAAACAAGATATATCCTCAGGGAAACCCTCAAGGGGCAGAAAAACCTGCAAACTTTCCTCAATATAGATTCCTCCAACATGTACAATGTCATATAATGCTCTTTCACGAAATCAAGATCAAAGAGACCCAGACACGAACCAAGAATAACCTCCTAGATAAGTGCGTACTACTCTCTTAGTACTTATAATCAAAATGACTCGATATAACCTCTATTTATACTCTAAAAGACCTAAAAGACACGACTTATCAATAAACCCTTTCACTTTCCAAAATTACATAAAATCTCAACACTCCCTCTTAATGAGGAAGGTATTTTATCCAACACAGATGCTAACAATGTTACCATCCACACAAGCTCATGACCATTGAATATAAGACACACAAATCTATACATCACAGGAAATCCATAGTGAATTCACAACATGCATCTAGGGATGGTGGGTAGCTCTCCAATAGCTACAACATGTCATCATGAAACTATCCATTTTCCTGCAGAAAACTTACATATCTTTATGCATGACATCTAGTATGATGCGATAACATCTGTACCTCATCTCTTTAGCATGAATTCAAGGTCGATGGGTAGCTCTCCAATAGCTACAACATGTCATCATGACATCCACTACCCCGCGATAACATCTGAAGCCATCACTCCCTCTGAAGAGGGACTACGTCGAGCTTGTTCCTGAAGTACTTGAACTTCATCATTGACAACGACTTTGTCAGCACATCCGCAACCTGCTCATCGGTAGCCAAATATTGGAGTCTCATTTCTCCCTTCTGTACTATATCCCTAATATGGTGATACCTAATTACGATATGCTTCGACTTATCAGAAACACAGGGTTCTCTGACAACTTTATACAACTCTGGTTGTTGCACAAGGCATAGGTTGCCTCCATCAAAATATCAAATAATCCAATCAAAAAAATCCATACTGCTTCACGACTTGTTGCACATGCTGCCACATACACTGCCCCAATCATACTAACT
>SNQJ01S0101178.1:0-18420 GCA_010110895.2 Picea sitchensis
ATTTCGATGAAAGCTATGCTACAAGAAGGAGAAAACATTTATCATTCCCATATGCACGATGTCCCAAAATATATTAAACTCATCAATATCAAGATTCTCAAGAAATGAGAAAAAGGTACTGAACACCAATGCACGATTCATGGGCCCCCCATGCCAAGAATCGTGCAATTTCGCTACTTCAAATGCAAGGATGCCCCCAATATAATATAAAGCAAGAAATTAAATCTTTTTGTTTCAAAAACTTCACTAAAAGTAATAATGAGCTTGTTAAAACAAAGAAACCCAAACTAAATTTTTTCTTTTAAAGCGAACTATTCAGAAGAAATCTGATCTTTCCCTAAACAATTCTAAAGAAAACACACGCTTTGTACTTGAAAGACACTCAAAGCAAGAGACTAATCCTTCAAAACCAAACAAAGAAAAGATGGCTATAAGCAACTCAAAGAATGTCAAGCAGACTGTAAACAGATCAATATAGGCTCCAAAAGTTCAATCCAGCTGATCAAAGCAAAACTGGGCATCAAAAGATATGACATCCTAATTCCAAACAAAAATTTCAAATGGGTTCGCAACCTAGCTATAGGGTGCAGTGCGAACATCAGTGGAATTCGCAGGCTGGACACAGGTAGGGTGCGAACATCTCGCACTGGATTACATAGTAGGGTGAAAACTCAGATGATTCTTGCAAGCCACTAAAGGGTACAGTGCAAGAATGCCTGTAAACAAGCAAAAATTGAAAAAGGACTAAATTTGAGTGAACTTTCAGATCTAGAGAGTCTGGATGGATCTCCCACAGACTCAAAGACAAGAAAACAAGAAATCAAAGCGAGGGAAACTAGACTAACTAGGAAACAATCCGTTCCCCAGTATGGTCACCAATTTTGTTATCGGACTAATCGGTAGGTGCAGACACTAACTGATCTCCCTAGATCTACCTGGATCTAGAACAAAACACACCATAACATGATGCTTTCCTTAAGTTTTAGATACTGAATTTACTAACTAAAGAGGTATGAGTGACATACCATTTAAATGTTGCTTCCTCTCACCATCACCATCCTAACTCCGTTCCAATGCTCATACAATGATGAACCTGCAAAAGAACAAAGCCAAGCAAAGTGATAGTAATAGCATAAACTCAATATAAACCCATGTATGTGATCAAGGAATCATACAATAAAACACAACAAGCTTTATAGGAAAGAATCATATTACTGTATCATTTTAAATGTGAAAGAGAGATTACAACCATGGCCTTGATGTTGTAAGGTCCCTTCCAACTGTCCTTTGTTCCCCACACACTTTCACTCCAAGAATTCTGAGAGCACAGATCTGATAGCATTCACAATCTATCTGTATAAAGGCCAAACTCAAAACTACTCTAACCAAGCTAATAATTCCAAGCCAAATCCAACTTAGCAAAAGCTCTAAAGCTCCAAGATAACTTTCTCCATGAGAGCTCCTCTCCTTTTAAAAGTTGAAGAGGATGAAGTGAGGAGGTTAGGATGATCCCACTAAATCATGAAAGCGAGTAAGATCCAAACCATTCGGATGCCACCTCACCATGGAATTTTCTCCTTCTAGAAGATTCGAGAAAAAGCTTGTTTTTCCCACATGTAAGCATTCTGGCACCCTGCCTATAGTGCAACCTGCAAACCTCTCGCAACCGAGCTATGGTGTAACCTGTGAGAATTAGGCATTCTTGCACCCTGCCTATAGAGCAACCTATGAAATTCCTTTTTTATGGGGTTTTTACAAAGGAAAATGTAACTTCTTTTCTCAGGAAAAGTTCTTCTCTCTTCTCTATTCAGGAACTCATGCCACTGACCCCTCTGAAGGCAACATATAGGTTTACATCATTAATGATCATAGGGATGATGAAAATAATGTGTAATGGCCTTGGATTGGTCCTTTGTTCTGCGTTTTGGTGGTACCTTTCCCTTGATTCTGATTTAAAGACCCAAATACTTGTTTTTTCTGTTTGAACTTCTGCTCAATCTTGGCAGCATATCGGTACGCCACACCAAGCGAGGAGATGTCGAGGAACTCCATTTCATCCTGAATGTATTTGTGCAGACAACTGTGGTACTTTAACACCAAATGTTTCTCTGAATCTTTGATACCCAACTCTGTCCATAGGGTATGAAATAGATTTGTCATCTCATGCACATCTTGGTCCCTTTGCTACCACAACATAGTCCATTGTATGTATTTTTCCTCATAGCTCCCCACAGGATAATATTGTTCCTTGATGGCATCTCAGAAAGAATTCCAAGTGGGTGTGGTTGAGAACAGAGAGGGTTCCCCCTCTCCCTATTGCTCCTAGTAGGTTTCCCACCAGTCCTTGACATGGGGGGTGGCTTTGAGGAGTGCAAAAATAATCCTTTCTAGGTCGAAAAATTCATGAACCGAGAAATATCCTTATAATAGATTCAACCATCTATCTACGACATCTGCATTTATTTGGACCTCAAATATATGAATGTCAAAGTTTACTTGTACCTTAAAAGGAGTGGCGCCTCCAAAGTGGCTGTTGGATGTCGATGCGCTGCTAGTAGGAATTCGTTGAAGAATCTGGGCAAAGTTGTCCATCATCGCGTTCCTTTGTTTCTCGAGGGCCTCCTCAAGAAACATTTTGATAAGTTCTCCTGCTCCCTCATCTTTCTTTTCTTCCCCCATGGGTGGTCATCGGGGTTTGCGAGACTGATCTTGCAAAGGTTCAACCAGATCAAGCCCCAACTCCTTATACCTTGACCTCGTTGGGGACATGCAACGAAAGATTGAGAACGAGCAGACCACTTTGATACCATTGATCCTTATTTATGTAGGAACATAATGAAATACATAAATACACATAAACACAAAGATGCAACGGAAAGAAGACTTCATTCATTAATAACAAATGACCGAAAAATGCTTATAGATAGAATGGAAATAAACTAGATAGGGCACTGGTAGCTTATCTCTTAGAAGAGATGTGGTTGCTACTAGCCTCTGAAATACCTATTAAAATGAGGCTTGAAGGCCTATATATTACTGAGAAACAATGGAAAACCCTAAACATCCAAAAACCTAACCCTAGGAGATGAAACACCAGAATATGGGCCCTGTTGGGGTAAATTGGTACATCAATTTCTCGGGGTCGTAACTTTGGCATACTATCTCCGTTTGACGCACATGATACATCGTTAGAAATATCTATCCGAGGACTACATTTCTGACAGTGAATATCAAGTCCAGAATAGACTCATATTCACTGGAGCATTCATGCCCAAAAAATGTCGTTTAGGGCCTCAAAATAGCTTCGGAAGTTCAGGACCCGAAGAACTGCTAGAAATAGTAAATTGTGCTACAATTAAGGAAACTGAAAAACTGAAAGAAACAATGGTGTGGGTCCAAGTGGAATAGGTGGGTGGCCACCAATATCCACCTAGATCAATTGCATTATGTGTGGTAGTCTGTGAAGCAGCGTGGCTTCGCAAGCTCCAAGCATAATTATTTGTACATGAAATGGAATCCACCGTTATCCATTGTGATAACTACAGTTGTCTGAAGATCTCAGAGAATCCCGTGTTTCACGATAAATCAAAACACATTGAGATCAAATACCATTACATCGGAGATATGGTGCAGAGGAAAGTAGTACATGTGTAATACCTTTCACCAAACTGCTTTCCAGGACGAAGTTCGAGTACTTCTGTGAGAGACTTGGCCTGGTGGAGAATGCCTCCCTAGCTGAGAGGGAGTGTTGATGATTGAAAATTCATGATAAATACTCCAAATCATTCTCCTTTGGATTGAGTTGAGATGATCTATGAGAGGTCCTATGTGATAGGCGAGTCATACTCCTATGGACCAAGTTGAGATGACTTGAGATGGTCTCCTGTCGTACTCCTATGGACTTAGTTGAGTTGGATTGAGATGGATCTCTAGTTTGTACTCCTATGGATTTAGTTGAGTTGATCTGTTTGAGAGTGACGTCCTTTATGGTTGAGCACATGTGGACTTTTCCCTAGTGGTAGAGTACTAGAGAATGTGTTTGAGACCCCTTTCTATATTGTCAATGAGTAAGACTATTGTAAAACCCTAATTTGTATTGTGAAGGGTACATGTCGACCCTACTCTGGAAAGACAATTAATATTATGTAAAAATATTAATTGTATTGTTGAGTTGTACAAGTCGGCCCTATTATTCCAATAGACATGTCTATTCATTGAGTTAGGTCATGTATATATTAGAGAGATACATCCCCATTATGGATCACATCTCATTCACTCAACACATTCACTTGGAGAGATGAAATTTGGTGTGCACTTTTTATGCGCTATCTTTCTTGGTCATAGAGCACCCTCTTGTGTGCGCTAGGGTTTTGTCTTGAGGGGCACCTTTTTTTGGCATCAATATTTTCGATGGAGAGGGTTTCATCTCTTGGAAATATAACAAAGGGTTGCTGGGTTTTTCCGTTGGTTGAGAAGGGTTTTCCCAGGATAACTTCTTGTGTCGTGTGCATGGTTATTCTTCTTATGATCTTGGTTTAATGCAACTATTGTATTGCTGCATTGTTTATGGTTCAAGTTCATTCTAAATTGAAAAGAAACTACATGTTCTTGAGTCACTATTCAAAATTCAACCCCCATATCATGAGTCTGACTGACCGCCTTGTTATAATATACTTAACCATTCTTGCAACCGAGGGTTCATGGGTTCAAGATTTCATCTTCCAAATTATGCGATCTCCATTTTTCACCCAAATATCCATGATCTACATTATGAACTTCAGAATTTTCATGGGTACTGAGCCCGTAAGTATTTCATTTCTCTTGTATCCAAGTCCGACCGACCACTGTGCAATACTTAGCCTATTTTTTATCGTTCACAACCATAGGTTTGTGGGTTCCTGGGTTCACAAAGGTCCCAAATTCAAATTGCTCTCGTTCATCCCCACCATCTTTGTGATTTTCCCAATATGTATTTAGTATGGTTTAATGCTAATAATTGATCATGCAAGCTTTGTAAATATCGTCATTAATAAGTGAAGGGATCGAGGATATTTTTCACTAAATTGCATTAAATCATGATTTGCCAAGGGTTATATTATTGTTATATCTCCGAAAGGATGCATTACAAGTTATTATCCAGTTGAAAGAAAACTCTCGTCAACCTATGGCAGAAATAACTAGCCAACATTTCTGTGGTGATACCTTAAATATTTTTTTTCGTGAAGACCAGAAATTTCACTGGTCCAGAGCATACTCGTATTACTCATCTCCCGTTGCACAAAAAGATATAATATTGACATTTGGAATTGATAACACAGAGTGTGTCCCTGAGGTATTCGACTGCAGATAGCTGGTTGCATGGTGTGTTGAGAAATACATATCGAGTCAACAAATCATACAACTCCAAGATCATTCCCCCATCTCTCTTTCACCGCAAGTGTTTTGTAAGATGTTTAAACTCCCTGAGCCAATGCTTACTTTTAAAGGAGAGGATTTTAGAGATTTCCTGACAAAACATGAAAATGGCTTGGACCTCTTTTCTGATTTTTTGGAGAATCCCGCAGCTATCTCATAAGACATAACCAAGATTTAAGTCGACTCGTTCAAAAACATATTTCAGGAAATCACTTGGTTGTTTACCAGGATGACAGGTCAAGAAAACACCACCACCATTTATTTCATGATTCTTTATATTATATATTTTAGAGTTAGAGAGCAAGCTATCTTTGATTGGGGAAAACTAATTTCCATTGAAATCTCCACCCAATTGTCACATTACAAAGAGGATAAGAAATTCTTTATGGATTCTTATTTGGTATTTGCGGTACTATATTGCTACCAGTTTCCAAAATTGACTATTTGTAAGAGGGTGAACTACGAAGTTGATACATTTACCTTCTGGTATCAAGCATTGCTGAGACATAAAAATTCTTTGCATATTTACAAAGTTTAAAATGATTTCGTTTCAGTTTTTAAAGGAATATTGTTTGGTAAAATACCCCCAAGATATCTAACCAGGCAAGTAAATTCTTGGAGAAAATGGGACGTTAGAGTAGATGGAAAATCATAGTGTTATCAGGATTTTCTGTTCCAAGGAAAATCCCTCTTTTCTTCCATACCATGTATCAAATAAATTGTTTATGACGGAAGTGGCAAGGCAATACAATTTCTGGTTTCTCTTTTTCTATGAAAAATAGAAAAAACAATCATCCCTTTGTCTTGGAAAATTGGAGACATCATATTTAGGAATATAAAAAAAATTGATGAGTTTGAGAATCACTTCCACAATGTAAATATGAAGTGTGATGAAAACATAAAGGGGTTTGAACCTAACTGAATATTCATGTAACTGAATATTCATGGAACACATACTATCAGTAGGATTCAACAACTCATTCATTCATATTATTTTGAGTGAAGAAGAAGATAACAACTTAGGTGCTCCTGCTCACAATGCTAGTTACTTGGAAATAGTACTTAGTACTAATGAGTTTTATAAGTAGAAAGAAAAGGGTCCCAATGATAAGAGCGCCTAGTCTCCAATTTTTACCCCTAAAACTACCACATACTAGAGCAATGCTCCAATGGCCCACCAAAATAGGAAAGTTACCAACACTAGTTCAAGCGTCGAAGGACAAAAGAACCCCCCTGGAAAAAATCGAGAGCTCACACAAGCTCCCTCTGAGAAAGAAGGAAAGAACTGTTCAAGAGGCCCATGAAGATAGACCTAGCTAGAGGTACTAATGAAGTACAAGACCGCAAATTAATTCTCAACTCAATGTTCCTAACAAAGCAACAATTTGACGATCAAGTTGAGATTTTTAAAGGGTTATCAGTTGAAACGTTTTATGGTATACTTGAATATGACAAGGATGTCATATGCAATTGGCTAGTGGACTATTCCGTGAAGAACCAAGATATTGAGGAATCAATACATGGTATTTCCCTTGATTTAAGAGTCTTGGAGGGCGAGTTATGCAACATCAAAATCCGACATGAGATAAACATGGCACCAATGAAAAATTATATTTAATAATGGTTCAAGAAAGAAATCGAAAAATTGACCAACGAGGGGAAAAAAACAGTTGAGATGGTTCCTGTAACTGTTAATGAAGACCATAAAAATATAGAAACAAGAAAATGAAGGCACAAGATACCATCACATCTTTCTTTCTTTATCAGTTCCTTCATCCAATTACTTCGCTTCTTTGACTAGAAAGGTTTAACTGAAGTCTGATAACTTCTCTTTTTCTTATTTCCAGGTCTTGTTGTTCTTTTACTTCCCATCATCCTCCTTCTACAAGATTAATTCTTGTTTATATTTTATTTATGGTCCATGGGATCCCCAATCCTAGTCCTAAGGACAAACACATTTTTAAATTTCAAAGAATATGTAACATACTATATATTTTTTAGAAATTTCAAGAGAGCTATTTCGGGATCAATTTTGACTATGCTTTGTAACTCTGGGTTTTGAGTATTAAGTATTTGATATTGATCTATCATTATATTTATTTGTGTCGCCCATTTTCCCACTCTATTAAAGTTCTCTTATGCATGCAAATCATCTTCTTTTTATTTTATGTATAAAAAATCTTTAGTTTAACTATGATGGACGTGAGGAAATTTTGCTTATCTTCTTTAAAAGTATGAAGTGTGTGGTTCCTGGTCATTTCTCAGGAACTTTCTCTAAATAAAAAAACAAAACATTTTCCTTTTATTTTTCTTGCAATCTTTATATTTCTTTGATTACCAAGATGAACTTCTGTAAAGTCCATATTTTGAAGACCTAGAGTCCCAAGAAAATATTAAAGTAAAGAGGAGTACCACCTCTATAAAAATGCAGGGGGATTTGTATCCTTGTGAGGTTGCTGTTTCGGTCCTAATAGATTCAAGTGTCAACATTTTTGGTGACCATATTGGGGATGAACTGAAATTTGGAATCTGGTCTAACATTTTTTGAAAACTATATGGCTTTGCCCCAGGCCGATCAAACCCACTTGGAAATTATATTGAATAATCAATGAAGCATATTACATAGGCTATATAATCTGGTAATAACAATAACTGAGACCTAAGAAAAATTAGAAATGTCATGGCAGATCTTAGTCTGTGAAGAAGAAAGAGAAATACTTTGGATATAGAGGATAGACAAGCAACAAGACCGAAGAAACCAAAGGCTAGCTAGAGAAACAAAAGGACAAGGTCGAGATTGAAGTTGGATGAATACAAGGGACCCATTACCAGAAGTAAAATCAAGTAACTCTATATTCTAAAAAGTGAAAATCATATTCCCGGAACCTCTCTGGATATGGCAGAAAGAAATGAACAACCATGAGAAGAACCACAGGAGGAAAGACAAGGAGGTGGAAGAGGTCCTGCAAGAAATCAAGAAAATCGAAGAAGAATAAGAGATTCCCCTTTAAATATTCCAGGCGAGCAACATAACCTCCTTGTTCTCCCTAAGGGTACCTTGAAGGAATTTTCTAGAGACGAAAAAATCGATGCAAAGAGGCACCTTCACTTATTTCTTGATGTTTGTGATTTTCATCGTGTTGAGTATGACGATGTCGTGGTAAGGTTATTTCTACAAACCTTATCAGGAAGAGCATATGAATGGTATACGACATTAACCAGTAGATCGATCCCCTCATTTAACAACCTCAAAGCCATGTTCCTGACTATGTTCACCCCTCCAATTGATTATCATACCCTTCTCACCGATTTCACCCAAATTGGTTTGAGAAAGAATGAAAGAATACAAGATTTTAATCTAACGTTCAATAAAACCTTGAGTAAGATTCCAGAAGATAAAACACCGAATGAACCATTCATACTTGGTTGTTATAAGAATGCAATTACCCCAAATATGAATTATGCTATCAGAACATCCCAGATGGATACCTTGGAGGAAGCAATGACTAAAGCGATGGAAAAAAATTATGATTGAAACAGGTGTCGACCCCGACATTATACTGGGAAAAGTACAAAGGAAGATGGGAGAATTAAGTATTGATAATCAAGGAGCCTCTAGTTCAAGAAAGAACGAATAATTCAAGTCACGATTGATCCAAAATCAAACAATTGGAGGAGGATTTTTCAAAGGAACCATACCAGATGTGAAGGTAGCCCCTGTTGCGACACAAGAAACCAAGAAAATAATTGAAATTGCACAAATGAATAGAACTATCAAGCAAGTGGAGACCTAGATAACTAGACTAAGAAGGAGGATAATTATGTATCAAATATGAGAATGCTGGTCCCATAGCAAAGAAGAAACCCTCCCCAAGAAAACAGAGTGAGGTTTGAAAGCAAGGATAATCCACAAATACCAAGGGTTCCCAAGAATCCAACCCCCAATGCAAATGTTTTGGATGATGTATATGATGAACAAATGGTTGAGAAAGAGAACTATTATTCACCTAATGAAAGTTTTGAAATTGTATAGATGGACGAATGTGAGAGGTCCATGTATATATTTGAAGAAGGTGACAATGACCCCAATTTGTAAGAAAATGTTGCCTAGACAGGAGGATTTGTAAATAGATCCAAGAATAAAAATGATTTTGAAAAGGAAAACCAAAAATATAAATAAAAAATGAATGAGAAAAGGGAAAATGAGAAAATGATGGATAGAGTTGGAAGTAAGAAGCAACACCCGATATGAAACTCCACTTAGATGACATATAATGTTGTTGAGGACTTAAGTAAATTAAGGATAACTCTGCCTTTTACATAAGTGGTGAAGATTCCCCAACAAAGGGAAAATATTTTGAGATTATTGGATGATCCATCTGAAAAAACAGAAGTTGTTTTTACTAGTTCGAAACAAAGCCGGAACAAATCAATTGCCAAGTCGAGAGGTAAAATTCCCCCCCTTTTTTTTATTTCAATTGAAAATCATGATGTTTCACTTCATAATTGTTTAGTTGACATTGGAGCGACCAATAATATAATGCAACTAGCGGTCATGGAGGCATTGGGCATAAAATATACCAAGTATTATGAGACTGGTGAAAGTATATATGAAATTAATTCTAGAAAAGTGCCAACCTATGGAGAAATCAAGGACTGTTATGCCTGGATCACGACGACCCCCCATATTATTACAATTTTCAATATTATTGTGGTATACCTTCCTTCAGCATATGGGTTTGTTTTGGGAAGAGATTGGTCATCCATGATCGAGGGATATATAATGAGTTATGGAAGTTGCATGATGCTGCCAGGCAAAGAAGGAACAATGATTAAGGTGCCTCATGAACCCAGGAAACCCTTCTCTTTCAAAAATAAGGATAATGAGTTAATGGAATAGTATATAGACGTCAAGATTGGAAATTATGATATCCTAGACATGGAACATAGTGAAAGTATAGAACAAGTTCAAGATACAAAGAATCAAGAGTATTTGTTTGAAGGTTATTGGAGGATGTCATTTGATGGAGCTTGTTCAAGATGTGAGATTTTTTAGCACTAAGTAAAATTCCTAGGCTGAGGAAGCAACTCACGAAGGTAGCCACATAACCACTTAGAACTAAAACTATCCCTTCCAGTTTAGAGAGGGATCTCTCTTGTCACTTGGTCTCTAAAGATAGGTTTTCTTTTGAGGATCATAGGCTAGATCTTGGATTAGATGAAGGGGTGTTTAAGGTTTGCTAGAAACAAGGAAAGGAACATGTTGGGAAATGGAGTCAACTTTGAAAGCAAATGAAATCAGTGGCTAGTAGGTAGAAATCTCAAGGAAGAAGAGTCTATGTAGGAAATGATCTTTCAGTTTTAAATTTGATGTTATAGAATGGAAGAAAGAGGAATACACATAACAAAATTCATAGCACCATTAAAGATGAATTTTGATGAGTTAAGAAGGAATAGACAATGTTCAAATTGCTAGAATCTAAATCATCATTTGAGATGAATTTGAGACCGTTTGATATCCAATTTAAACATATAATGATCAGCAGATGAAATATAGATAAAACAAGAAGAACATATGTGAAAGGTACACAGACTTTAGGTCATCACCACTCGAACCTTTGCTATGAAAAAGCTCTGGACATCTACACTAGTCTTTCATTCAAATTCAAAACATATGTACAATGTTGAATGCAAATATCCTTTGTGCTTCTGCCAACCCTAAGCACCTTCAAAATTCTCCAATATATAGATAAAATACATTACTAGGCTAGAAAAGTCGACCCCCCCTGCTATCCTATGATTTTGGATCTAATTACATAAAAAAAAAGACAAATTCTATACTACTTGCTAAAAATAGGAAATTCATTTTGACCACATTTATGCCTACAAAAATCCTTTGACAAAAGAGATCTCTAACACATTTTCGACTTTAAGGATGATATGAGTCATATTGGATAGCTGGAGAAGAATCTTGGAGGGATGTGAGAGCTGACAAGGCTCCAATTTATCTTTACATAGCGAACTGGTGTGATGTGTTGTGTAAATCCATCCTTCAACATTTGACTAGCGAGCTTTGCACAACACAACTGATTTTTGCTTCAAAACTCATCCAAGTGGTGGCTGTAACATCCGTGGAGGCTAATCATGACTGCTAGGATAACCACCAATCATTTTCCAATGTTTATTACCCTTAAATATTCTTGCAACATTTGCGTAGCGTGAGATCGCTACGCAAACTCTATACAATGAAGTTTTCAACAAAACTCAAAATTGGTGTTTTTGCAGTGGTTCCTCAAAAAAAAAAAGGGTGCAAAAATGACTCTAAATCTTATCCACCTCTGCAAGTAGCTCTAACGTCCCTCTATCTTCATCCTCAACTTTCATTCTCAACTTGAAGGACATGTTTTCCTTTCTTAATGACATATTTTTCCTTTGCAAATTGTCCACTTGTCTAAATAGCAATGCATTCCTTCTCAATTTTGACTGAGCATTTGTGAGTGCTTCATAAGAATTTCTGATGGCTGGCCCACACTCCTTAAAATGTCTCTGAAACACTAGTTCTAATACTCTTTTATCTTCTCTAATTTGGATAATCAGGTCTTGGGACTCTCTCAATTGAAGTGTGAGTCTTTTCAACAGGCTGTCCCTTTTCAGGTATTACCTCTGTAGGCTTATGGTCTAGACTTATCCTTTTATATGAGGATATTGTCATTGGAGATGTAGGTTTAGTTATATTTACAACTTTAGGATTCTGTTTGACCTCTTTTTCCTTTAAAACTTTTTAAACCTTTGGAACTAATTACCTCCTTGGACCTAATTCATCTTCTGATATTTGCATGTCAGGTGTCTTTTCAACTCATTTCCTCTTCATCTCCCCGTTGTCCTGAAAAGACTGAGCTATGACATGCTTGTCTTATTTAAGTTGATCTTTCAATTATTTGATAATTTGGTATTTATCCTCTGGTTGCACCTGATCTTCATGCATTTCTTGAGCTAAGTGTTCAACATGTTGTGTATGCAAGGTAGGTATAGGTAGTCTTCTGGAAGTTGATCTTGTGGTTGGGCTGTTCACTCTGGGTATTCACTCCACTTCATCAACAAATTGTAGCCTCCTACCCTTTTTCTTAGATGGTTGTCTTGGTTGTGAGTCATCAATCTCCTTTCCCTTCCCTTTGTCCTGTTCTATAGACCCTTTCTATTTTCCACTTGACTGTTTAGAAACCACTTTTTTCTGCAGGTGAGGGGGTGTCTCCTTTGGGATCTAAAAGGATGTTTTTCGATGCCAAGAAGAAGTCCCATTCTCTATTAACCTTCCTAATTTATTCAGCCACTAACAATTTTACCAAGGAGAAATGAAACACACTTCTCTTCAACTAATCATCCCTAGCTTGTACTTTGTCTACCATTTTGCCTAGGCTTCTATAAAGGTAAGAATGTAGGTTTAAAGGGTTCTTTCCAGTGAAATGCATCAGAAGCCTTATGTGATACTGATATACCCTATAAAATATTCCCTCACAAGTGAAATAACTTTGAACCACCCTTAACAACTTCTCATAATGCTCAAGTATGCATTCTCTTGGGATGGTGGCACCAAATTTCAGCTTCTTGTACTTAGATTTGAGAAAATCAATGTAGAAAACTAGATCAAGGCGCATACCTTTAAAATAGTTTTCTCCTTGAATTGGTATCTCAGTTGCGACAACTACTGTCTTTTCTGACACTTGGAAGGTGAAGTCACCAATCCTTGAATGAAATCCATTGAATTTGAGGGCAAATTCCTTTGTTACCTGTGCATTGTAAGCTTGGATCTTCTCACAAAACCTTATGCATCCAACCTTCTCAAATGAAACCCTAAACACTGGATCACAATTCACCATCTCTAAAGTTCGTGGCTCACACCTCATCACACTACCTCATTTGTCATATTTTTTCTTCTCATGAGAGGCCATGTTGTGGATGAAAGAATAAAAAATGGATTGATAGAGATGCGAAGGCTCAAAGGCTGAAATTTGTCAGTAAAATTTGCACATCGAGCAACAAGGCTAGGGTTTACTCCATTATCAAAGGGTTCAACATGGTGCACATATAACTATCAATATCAAATCTATATGTGTGGGATATTTGGTAGACACTAAGATTTACCTTTCAGTACTTGTGCAATGAAAATAGAGGATGGATAGCGTGAGTAGAGGATGTGTAGAGCACTGTCAGGTATTTGTGTAGCGGGTGGAGTAATTCAATTTTAATGTGGAGCAGAGGTTTGATCACTGGAGGAGGATGTCATGCAGTGAGAAATAGGTGATACAAGACAAATGTAAGCTGAGAAAATGAGATTTTGAAATGGATAGGTCCATTTGGGATGACAAGACACTTTGGGTAGAGCCTAGGTACTTGCACAATGCCTTTACACATCATGTGAAAATTTCTGCAATATAAGTACAAATGACAACATTTTATGAGACACAACTCTTTAAAGGCACACACACACACACTTAATGAATCAATTTGTAATCCATTGGTATTCTCAAGACCAAGGCATGACTTTGAAAACTACTGACAACTCTATAACCCTACCTTGAAAATACTAATGCTAACATGAGTGGAGTTGGAATTGTCCTCGTAAGTCCAGGAAATATTATGCATCCACATGCTATCAGACTTGAATTTGCATAATGAGGAAGAATATGAAGCTTTGATTGAGGGGATGATTCTTGCTCAAGAAATGAATATAGAATATCTAATTGTGACTGGAAACTCCAAGTTGGTAATTAATCAAGTCACCCAGAGGTATTAAATCAATAAATAAAAACTCAAATTATATTTCAAAAGAGTTAATGAATTGATGGAATCTTTCAACTCTTTCAACATTTATTTTATTCCAAGGGACAAGAATCAGAAGGAAAATTCATTTGCTTTGATGGTATCATTGTCCAACCCAAAGGATATACAAAGAAACACATATTTTCAAGTAGAAAGAATATTTCGACCCTTTGTACCCGATAACTTGGAATATTTGCAAGTGTTTGAGAATTATGAACAATTGTAAATTTTTTTGTTGAATGATGATGATGATAATGATGAAGACAATCACATATCTACTACCTTGAAAGATTGTATTCAATTTGAGTCTCTTTTTACGAAAGATGATCATGCTAAGAATCTCCTGAAATTAATTTCACTTTGAAAGGTTCAAGAAACAAGAAATATCAATATTGGAACTGAAAACTCTCCAAAATATGTCAACTTGGGATTTGATTGCACCATCAAAGAGGTTGATCAATATGTTTCATTTTTTAAAGAATATCTTGATGTGTTTGCATGGACCTATGATGTTTTTTTTTTTTCAACTGCAATGTTTATATTTTGTTGAAGAAAGAGGTGGTTGGGCCGAGGCCTAATCAACCAAAATTATAGATAGTCTTTGTATCTTTTTCCATTAAACAAAATACTCATTTCTTGCTTCTTGATTTTTTTCCTGGTATTGAGCCTTACTTTTATGGGATGGGATTGTACCCAGGTGCCCCATCATTTTTCCTAAAAACTCCTTGCTTCAAGTTGCATCCCTCATTTTCCTTTTTGTCTGCTTCTTTGTTCGAGCTGCGGAGGATGTGATAAAATTCAAAGGAGGTGAATCTTTGAAAAGAAACCTGAAGTCTTTGGAGAGTCTTGTCGAGGGCCAGATTGGCAAAATTATCCTTCAATTTTACAATTTTTATCACGGTTTCTGAGTCACCGAAGACTTGAAAAGATTTATTTTCATATTCCTGGGTGATCTGGCATCCTTTTAAAATCCCAAGAATTTCGGCTTGGTTAGTTGTTCTTTTTCCTAACCCCTAGCTGAAGCTTTCTAAGTGGGAACCGTCGTGGGGATATATAATTCCGCCAGCTGCTGCTATCCCGAGATTCCCTTTGGAGGTGTCGTTGAAGAATATTGTTACCTTGTTTTTCTTTCTCCGCCATGGTTGGAATTCTTTGTCTGTTGTTCTTAGGCACCAAGAGGGGTTTGAGGAAGGATGGGCTAGGATCTTTGTGTTTCCTTGAGTCAAGAGGGTGCCCATCCAATTTCTCTCCTCTTGAGTGAGAAAGGTTTTAGGCTTTGCCGAGTGATTGTTCAGAGCTTCCAATAGGTAAGCCTTGGCTTTAGCTGCTACTGTTTAAGGAGTGTGGGCTGTATTGTTAAAAATAAGATCATTTCTTGCGAGCCAGATCTTCCAGCAAATGAACTTGGGGATGGAAGACCAAATCTGATTCAACAATGAATTTTTATTTAACGCTCTTGGATATCGGTCTTGCCAATATTCAAAAAGAGTGTTGACTTCGATTTGAGTGGGTGTGATCACCTGGAGTCCTTGCAATGCATGTGTCCAAACTGATTGGGAAAATGGGAAATCCACGAAGAGGTGGTCTAAATTTTTTGAAGTCGTTTTGCATAAGATGCATCTATGTGGTCCATAGATGACCCATTTTTTGAGGTTTTCTCTAGTCAGCACATGCCTGTGGAGAAGCACCCAAGTGAAGAAATTGATTTTTGGGAGGCCGTAGCTGTCCTAGACTTGATTCAAGATTGGAAGCTTGAGGAGAGGAGGTCATTGGACTTGTAAAGTGGTGTTTCCTTTGGAAAATGTGTATATTACTATCTTCCCTCATCTCCAACAATCGACCTTATGAAGGCTTACAGAAGCAGACTCAGTCAACGATTCAAGGAGGAGGTGTTTATGGTGTAGAAGGTGCACTGGTAGATCAAGGAATACCCAATCTGTCCAGAATCCATCATGATCCCACGCTGAGATGTCTGCTAAAATTTTGAGCCCAAGCTGGGAGAGGCACACACAAATTTCTATTAATTCTATTGCATTTTCCAAAGGAGGTTTTCCCATTATGCTATTGGTCCAGAGAAAAGTTCTTTTACAATTCCCGGGGACTCTGAACAATTGTTTTTTAAAGAATTCGAGGCCTTTTCTGTAGTGGTTCCAAAGTGGGGTGCCTTTGGGCGTGTTGTCACTCTGAAAATTTCTCAAGGAAGTTCCTTTGAGGTACTTATTTCAAAGGAGTAGGCTGACAAGGTGAGTTCTATTGGAGTACATTTGCCAAAGGATTTTACCTACTAAGATGATGTTGGCCAGGCTAGGGCATCTTATTTGGAGTCCTCCTTCAATCTTTGGTCATTTTTCTATGTCCCAACTGACTAAGTGGAACTTTCTTTGATTTCCTTTTCCTCCTCTCCAAAGGAAATATCTTATTAGCTTCAATATCCGCTCTATGATTTTCTTTGGAGCAAGAAGGAAGGAGGCCTAATATAAAGGGAGAGAAGTCAAGACTGCTTTGATGAGAATCAATTTTCCAGCGGTGTTAAGCCACTGTCCTCCCCAAGATATAATTTTAGATTTGAATTTGCTAATGAATTCCATCCATAGTGAGGGTTTTTTTGTTCCCAGTGTTAGAGGAAGACCTAAATACTTGATTTTGTCCCAGGAAGAAAATCCTTTGAAGCCCAAGATATGAGAAATTTTGGAAATGGTTTGCTCATTCGTGTTCCAACCATACACAACACTCTTTCTCTTGTTGACCAACACTCCAGAGATGCAGTAGAAATTTTGAATTATCTCATTGAAAGCCCTTGCTATCCGAAGGGAAGCTCCTCCCAGCAGAAGGGAATCATCAACAAACAGAGCATGGTTGATTGGTTCTATTCCTTCACTGGTCAAATGCCTAGGATTTCCTTGACATTCCTTTCTGCTATTAGTTTTCTACTTAGGGAGTCTGCCATTAGAATGTAGAGGAAGGGAGATAGCGGGAAACCTTGCTTTATCCCTCTTGAAGATTGAAAGTATTTAGCAGGCCGACCATTAACTAGGGGGTGATCTAGGGCTTGTCAATGCATGCTTTGATCGGATTTACAAAATCTAGGCTGAAGCCATAAGCGAGCAACACTTTGTACAGAAAAGACAACTGACCTAGTCGAAGGTGTTGGCCATGTCAATATTGATAAGCATTCCTCGATCCTTCCTCTGGTGGCTTGAATGAATGGCTTCTTGTACAATAATCACATTATCCATGATATGCCTTCCTTTGACGAAACCCCCTTGGGTGTGGGAAATGATTTGTTCAAGCAGGGTTTTTAGTCTATTTTCCAATAGCTTCGAGAGGATTTTATAGGAAACATTGCATAACCATATAGGTTTGAATCTATCAAAAGAGACCGGGTTGAATTCTTTGGGGATTAAGGTGAGGAATGTGGAGTTGGTGCTGCCTCCCACCTTGGCCTTTTGCTGAAATGATTTAACCATTCTCAGTAAATCTGGTTTTATAATTGTCCAACAAGCTTTGTAGAAGTGTATGGAAAATCCATTAGGGCCTGGGGCTTTGTTAGATTCCATGTCCCAAACAACTTTGTTTCTTTCCTCCTCAGTGAAAGGTTTCAAGAGACTTGTGTTGATTTCATTACTGACAAGATGAGGCATTTGGGAAAGGAATTCGGTGGAGACCCCTTCATTTAGTATTCCATCCTCTGTGTAGAGATTCTGAAAGTGATTTTCTTTTGCTACCTTTATTTGTGCAAAACCTTTGGAGACTATACCATCATTTGTAGTGATTTCAGACATATGATTTCAGGAAAGATGGGCTCTGAAATGCCTGTGAAATAAGGTCATGTTGCGATCACCGACTGCCAACCACAGGCTTCGGGACTTTAATTTCCAGTACTCCTCTTCAGATTGGAAAGATTTGTGAGAGATTTGTTGGGCAAATTGTTCCTTCTCCAGACTCTGAATCGTTATGTACTGACTTTCCATGTCCATCTGGAAATATGCTAGTTGTTGAACAACCTCTTTCCTTTTTGCAGAGTAGAGGTTAGTGTTAAATTTTTAATTAAAATAAAGTACCAAGGCAAGTGTTTCTCTTCCCTAGGCGCCTAAGGGGGGAGAAAGTGCCGAATGTGGGTCCTAGTCATTTAATTTGTGAGATGCAAATTAAAAGGTGACTTTATGATTAAAGTGAGGGTGAGTG
>SNQJ01S0101178.1:18430-41574 GCA_010110895.2 Picea sitchensis
AGTGCCTAATGTGGGTCCTAGTCCAATTAATTTGTGAGATGCAAATTAAAAGATGACTTTATGACTAAACTAAGGGTGAGTGAAGAGACACCAAATCTCAGCCACCCATCTAATCTAATCTCAGCCGTTAGATTAGAAAACCCCTCACCTTCCCTCATGAGGTCGACTTGGGCAAGAGGGCGCACCCATTCTTGGGTAGTTGAAGAATTCTTGTTGAGAGAACAAGAGAGAGCAAGAGAGAGGTCGAGATGAAGAAAAGAGACAACAACTGCAATTTCTGAGAGTATTGGCATGCATTCCAAGGCTGTTGTATAACATTTTATTGGCACAGAAATTGATTTTTAGCAAAGTTTTTCCACGAATTTCAAGACAGTCCATACAACATTAATTGCTGGGACAACCATACAGTTGTATGGATTTCTGGTTCAGAAATCGAGGAGCAAAGCTACAAGAATGTCCAGATAAGTTTGTGTAAATTTCTGAAGATGAATATGTTGTAAAAGAATTTCTCAGAAGCTCATAAATAATACAAAGCCCTCTCTCACTAGTTTTCCCCTTATGGTTTTTTCTAGGGTCGAAGTTAGACCAAAAATCTTTGTGTCTATATTTTCTGAGTTTTTCATACTGCTGATATTTTATTTCTGTGTTGAAAACGATGTTCAGAATCCTCATGTTTCAGTTCTGAAGTTTATTTTCTGTTAAGTTTTTATATGCTGAAATAGTGCTGTAACATATGCTGAAACAATGCTGAGACATATGTTGAAACACTGCTGTGACATATGCTGAAACAGTGCTGAGACATATGCTGAAACAGTGCTGAGACATATGCTGAAACAGTGCTGTAACATATGCTGAAACAGTGCTGAGACATATGCTGAAACACTGCTATGACATATGATGAAACACTGCTGTGACATATGTTGAAACAATGCTGAGACATATCTTGAAACAGTGCTGTAACATATGCTGAAACAGTGCTGAGACATATGATGAAACAATGGTGTAACCTATGCTGAAATAGTGCTGAAACTAGAGTTTTGACATTTAACTTTGGTTGAAAAATCAGTGAGACTGAAACTGGGTTTGGGTCTGAAAAATTTTTATAGTTAGAGGGGGATTTAACCCACTCTTTAAGAGCTGATTTTGTTGTTTTTAATTTCTGTTCCCAGACAAATCTTGGTGAGCCATTAACCGAAGAAGACCAAGCTTTAGTAAAACTTCCATGAACCCTTCCTGCTCAATCCATTGAGGGATAAATTTAAAATGGATGGGGCCTAAGTCTTCTTCCTCTTCTAGTTGTAGGAGAATGGGCTTGTGGTCTGAAGTAATTTTTGGGAGAATTTTAGAGGTCACTACTTTATTCTCCAACAAGAGTGTGCTTTGCATCAGGAACCTGCCAAGCTTGGAAGAAGTGTGGGCAGCCCCTGTTCTATTGTTCATCCATGTGTATAAACCTTTCTTTGGTTTAATATCAAGTAATTCCCACTGTTGTATCAGATCCTCTACAAGGGGGAGCATATGATACCTGCTGATTATGCCCCCTCGTTTTTCTTTTGGTTCCAACACTATATTTAAGTCCCCAACTATTATAATATTATTGGTAGAATATGCTTCTACAAAATCAGAAAGAGTTTGCCAACATTCTTTTTTCTCAACAAATTGGACTGAGACATAAAGATTGAAAAGTGCAATAGAGATCTTACTTGTTTTCTGGTTGAGTTCTATATAGATCCAATGCTGAGTCTCAAAGGAGCTTTCAAGATGCATTCGGTATTCATTCGAGACCGTGGAAATCCCTCCATAAGTGCCCCTTGCACTGAAAACATTTCCACCATTTCTTTTCCAGTTCATTCTACTTAGATATATAAGGGCTTCCCCTTCTATTTTTGTCTCTTGGAGCATGAGGATCTCTGGCAATTCTATCTTTAACAGGTCTTTCACAACTTCAATTTTCATAGGACTCCCCAGGCCTCTGTAGTTCCAAGAGACTAGATTCATTATTTACTAGGATGTGAAGAGGAGGGGCCTCCCTTGGGTGGCCTGGCTCTGGTATTTATTCCAATAGACATTTCGAAGGTGGGTTGGCTGCCCTGCATTTTTTGTCTCTCCACTTCTTCCTCTCTTACTTCCATGAGGGATTTCCTTCCTTCTTTTTTCGATGGTCTTTCGAAAGTATCGTCTTCTGATGAGCCTGATCTTTTCAGAGGTTTATTTCTTATCATATTTGCGTAGGAGGGGGAGGAAGATCCTTCTATATTGTTTTCTAATTGAGGGGGAAGAGCACCTGAATTGATTTCTTCCAAGGCTGGGGGGGGCCTGTTGAACCAAATCATGAGCTGTATCCAGGGGTTCTTCATGGGGGTTGAGAGGATCGAAGGGGTTCGGGGTTGATTCTATCAGAATAGGAGTTGGGTTCCCATCCCCTTGAGGCTGCATTGTGTTGGTCACCGTGGATCCTAAATAAGTCCCTTTCTCACGAGTCTTATTGATTTGTTTTGAGGGGTCGGCTTCTGGATCTTCGTCCATTTCTCCCCTTTCATTTTTTCTGCTTCCTCCTCAACGTTATTTTTGTAGTTTCTTGTGAAATTCGCATAGCTGTGGTGATACCTTCTCTTAAAGGGGATCTGCTCGTAGTCCAATTCTTGTACATGTGTCCAGTCTGCCACTGTTATCTTGATGGCCTCTTGGAGCCCTATTTCCAGGTCCACCTCCACATAGATTCACGCATAGGAGTATTGATCCTTCCTTTCTTCTCTGTCAATGTATTTTCCAAAAGCATTCCCAATCGATTCTAGGGATTTTAGACTCCAGAAATGCAGAGGAAGGTGTGGGAGATGAACCCAGATTGGGACTGCCTATGACACATCCTGGGCTGGATCAAAGTACAGAGTCCACTGGTTTAGGTACATCCCCTGGGGGGCCATAAAATAAGGTCCGCTTCTGAAAACATAATATCCTTTCCCGACGAAATGGCTCTTTATGCCTTCTGAGACAAGAGGTCTCCGGTTCCTTTGGATCCACGCTTTGATGGCTCTTGGAGAAGGCCATAATCCATTGAAATTTCCAATCAGGCCTCTTTCAATGATGTTTAAGGTAGCATGGCAGGGCTCTTCAGCTAGGAGGTCTATCGTCGGGATGGCATCCAACTTCTTCATGAATTTTTCTTGGGAGGCTGAGATTAGTCGTTTGCCACATGCCTCAACCAAGTTTTTGAAGGCTGAGAGATCTGAGGGTGGAGGAGGGGGAGGGTCAGAGCCCCCTCCTGAAGCCATGGTGGCTGGGAGAAGAGGGCAGAGGGAGGCTCACACAACACAGGCGTGAGGTCAGCTTGGTAAAAAATCTTAAGCAGAGGCCCTCTTTAAACAATCGACCTATTATGATTTGAAAGCTTATGATAAAAAAAAATTTCAACATATCATTCCTTTGAGAGAAGAAGCAAATCCTGTCAAGCAAAAAATAAGGATGATGAACCCCAAACTGAAACCTCCAGTAAAGGTTGAATTAGAGAAATTAAAGAAGTCCAAAATAATATATTCCATTAGACATTCTGATTCACTTTCAAACCCTGTGATAGTAAGAAAAAAGACCAAGGAAATCCAGATGTGTGTGGATTTCATGGATATTAACAATGCAATTTTAAAGGATAACTATCATTTACCTAACATGGAGTTTCTTATCCAACAAGTCACGATATCATCTTGTATGTCGATGTTGGATGGTTTTTCTGGATATAACCAAGTCTTGGTTATGAGGAATATGGAACAAAGACAACATTCATAACACCTTGGGAGACGTATGCATATGCTAGGTTTGAAGAATGCTGGAGACACATTTCAGAGGGCCATGGATCATGCTTTTAATGGGTTGATAGGAAAATTCATGGTGGACTATCAAGATGACTTAACAGTACATTAAAAAACAAGGGGTGATCACATTCATCACTTGAGAAAGGTTTTTGATAGATGCAGGTTATATAGTGTTTCTTTGAATCCAAAAAAATGTTTATTTGTTGTAACTCAAGGCAAACTATTGGGTCATATTGTGTGCAAGGAAGGGATTTACATAGATCCATAAATATTTAAAGCTATAAATGAACTCAAACCCCCATCATCTAAGAAAGGAGTTCAATTTTTTTTTGGCAAGATCAACTTTGTGCGAAGATTTGTTCCTGAATATGCAAGCATTGTGAAGCCGATCAATTTTTTGTTGAAAAAGGACCAAAGTTTTGAATGGACAACGAATACACAAGAATATTTTAATAATATCAGAAGAGCGATAAACAAAGCTCCAGTCCTCATTAGCCTAGATTTTCAAAGGGATTTCATCATCTATTCGTTCGTTACAGAAACAATTCTTGCATGTGTTCTTACTGAGAGAAATACCAAAGGTGAAGAAATCCCAATCAGTTTTATGAGAAAAACCCTTCATGATTATGAATTGAAATATTCAGAACTAGAAAATAAATCCCTGGCTCTTGTGAAAGTGGTGGCACACTTTCATATGTACATACTAAATTTAAATACTAAATACTCATGTCATTTATTATGTTCCATATTCATCAGTGAATATGCTTTTGAATCAACAATTGAGAGAAGGAAAATGGGCTAACTAGTTGGAGAATATCCAAGAATATGATATTGAGATTAAACCTTTAAAGGATGTCAAAGGACAAGGTTTATGTAAGCTCATCGTAAATAATGATTCTATGGATGGAATGATTTCAATTTCAGTAAGAGAACCATTGGCCGATTTAGAATGGTATGGAGACATTGTATTCTAATTGAGGTTCTGACAGTTTCCAGTCACCATGAACCCTAAAGAGTGGATAACATTGAAGATGAAGTCAAATCAATATGTGTTTATTGCTGATATATTGTTCAAAATGAATTATGATGGTATATTACTGAGACGTGTTGATGAAAAAAAATCCCAAGAATTAATGAGGGAATTCCATGAAGGAATATGTGGTGGGAATTTTTCAAAAGTAAATGTGGAGACAAAATAAAAAATACCAAGTCACATATTAACAAAGATGAGACATAGTAACAATCACTTATTTCATTCCAAGAAATCAAAAGAGTCGTTCTCTTTACAAAAATCCTCGAGGGAGTTTGGACCAAACTCAAACTTAGATGCCCCCGATGAAAACCATACAAAAGGACTTCTGACAGAAAGTAAAAAAACTAAACTATAAAAGCTGTATCAACTTGCCACAAATTGTTGCCCACTCAGCTCTGCAAAATATCCTTTATCAGTCATGAAATTTAATTCATAAATAGACAAGTCTACACAGGCTATCAAAGATAGATCAACACCTCTGAAAAACAAGTGTGTGAATGATGTAACTCATCCTTGAATCTTGCTGTCTACAATAGGAACCTACTGTCATAAAAATAATTAGGCTTTTAATGAATTAAAGAATGAATGAAAACTGAACTATCTCAATAAACTCAAGAGAAAACCTTAGTATGCTTTCTCCTTCTATCCTCCCCTTGTTCTTCCTTCTCCTTTTGCCTTTAAGAAATCAAAATTAGTTGAAGTAGTTCAACTACCTCTTTTAGTTAAGTTAACTAAAACTCAACTAACTTTTAGTTTAGAGGAAGAATTAATATAATCATAATAAGAGTCTTTAATAAATAATAACTAGTAGGTGGGACCCCTTGTGACTCCCTTTAGTTTCTTAACAAAAATAAACATAACTAGTCAATTAATAAACACATCCCTCCTTGTGGCTCCCATCATCATTCTCATAATTTGAAAATTAAATATCAATGATATTTTAAACCCATATCCAAAAATATAGTATCCAAAATATCCAAAAATAATATGCTATCCAAAAAATTCAGCAATCAACTGTTCTCAACAATCAATAATAAAATATACTCAAAAACCATATTTGCCACTTTGGGAGGGGATTTTCCCTTTGTTTCTACTGTCTCCCTTTGACTTTTCTGAATTGGCCTTAGGCTATTTGGGGCCTTTAGGCTTGATCTCACTGATAACATGAGAGAAGTCATCTCTCAAGTGCATGCAAAATGAAACGGATTTGGCTGAATCACTAGAGGGAGAGGAGGGGGATGACACATATTTTCCTTTATCATGCATGTGGTGGGATTTGATTTTGAGTCTCTTGCTTGCGTGGGAAGTCTGTATAGGTGAGTGTTCATGGTAAATTTGGAAATTTGGGTTAACTAGTGGAGGAGGAGCAGGTAGAGACAAATTGGTCCAGCCACGATGTTGGGAGACTACTGGGTGAACAATCTCTTGCCATCTGTCATTTTCAGGGACTTCAAGTTGTAATGAGACATGAGGGGGGACAATGATACTAGGGACATGTTGGGGTTGAAAGGGAGGCCTTTATAGCCTAGGTTGGACTACCTCTTGTCCAATCCAGTTGAAAAATCCATCTTGGAAGAGTTGTTTTAACTCTTGTGGATCTGCATCAAAATGTATCGAAAATCAAGGCCTTCTAGGGCCTCTGTTCCAATTCCTTCTACCCCTGTTATTTCGGCCATGGCTTCCTCTGCTGAGAAGCTCATCCTGTATGCAGTGTTTATTAGAAACTAGATTCTTAAACAAACCATACATGACATCTCTTTAAATATGAAACAAAGTTTGGCTCAACAAACACATCAGACCTATGCAATCCAATCCATAAAAATCGTTTAATACTTGTTAATGAGCAGGGGATGAATACGGGTTCTAGTATATCTAAGGGGGTTGTATTGAGCGGAAAAGTGATAAAATGAAAGGGAGTAGAACATGATTGTTTCTCAACAAATCATTAAACAATTAGCTGTGTTATAGTAACAAAATCATATCAACTGTGACCCATCTCTGTGTCATCCTTTAATTGCTGTAATACATAGTTTCCATTTAATTTTAATTTAATTTTAAGAACATGGCATGCAAAGTGAATTTGGGAATTTGAGGGGATTCGTAATGTGCAAAAAAGTGAGAGAATGACAGGGAAATTAATGGATATTGTTCATAAAACAAATTAAATAATCATAAGTCTGTATTAAAATCAATCCAAAAAGCACCAACATTCATTGTTTCTCAACTGTATACCAAACTGTTTACTGTTCCAATAATTAAATTTCCCATGATTTCTCAATTCAGAAGAGTTTGTGCAATCATAACTTATAAAAAAAACAACCTTTCCATTCAACAGTCCCGTTTAACAAAGTGTCGATCCTTTCCTTTTTTTTTTAAATAATCAAGAAAATGCACAACAATATGCTTGACATCTATCCCTGATAATCCATAATGCATCACGATAATAATCAACATCCACTATTTACCAATTTAAAATTGGGCCTAATTAAAATATACACAGGTCTCTTTTCAAACACAAACAAATTTCCAAAATATGCCCGATATACACAGTCTTCATCATATCAATCGACAAGATCTTGCAATGAAACAACAGTCAACCAAAACATAAAACCCAAGCCTTATCACCGTGGATATAACTTCCTTTTATAACCATTGGTAATATGTATGATGATCCAATATAATATATGAAATGAACATCACCAAACACACACATGCATCATTTTTAAAACTGGCCATAACCCTGATCGGGCCTAGCAAAAACACAGAGTCGTTTCCAATTGTAATCAAGACCACACTGGTAAAAACACGGTGAGTGAAACCATAATGAAAGAAGACAACTCTCGACTATATGCAAGCACTTGTTTCCATTTGTAATTGTTCAACCAATTTTATCATATAAGGATGAGACAGAGACTCGACGAAAAACCTCCATAACCACTTCATTGATAAACCAATATTTGACAACCTAGAAGGTGCCCGAAAGGAGAAAAGATAGTTGGAAATTAAATCGAGCTCTGTCACAATCAAATACAGAGAGAAAAAAAGAGTGTGTTAATATTTTAACCATAACACGAAGAGTTGGAGGTCTTTCTAGACTTATCAACCACAGGAAAAAATACCTTTCGAAAAAGACACAACAATGAGCAATACAATCTTCTTATCATTCGTAGTCTGGGCCATAGAACCAATAGTTAACCACCGATGAGAGAAAAGACAGGTAGGGTAAAATAGCCAATGCGCATAGTGCGTTTATCACTTGGAGAGGAGAGGAAAAATTTAATTGAACAATGGAAGTTATTAAAAGGAAACATAGAGATATAACATCTCTATCCATTACTTAAGAGCCGAACAACTTGATAGAAACACCGGTGAGGACACAAACATCCTTTTGACATAACGCCGAGATATAATTTGTATCAACCCACAACAATACATGCATATATTAATGTTAGGGCCACCCAGGACTGTATCTTGGGATACTTCAGTGAAAATAAATAAGAATGGGCCAACGACCATGACTTGGGGTTTGAAGAAATAACACAACAACTGATGGCAATCCCTCTATGACTAGGTAAGGGTTACAATCATGAATTTGATGGAATGAAATAACTGACGGTAATACACAAAAATGAAACCCTCCATCATCAATTCATATCCATATGTACCACCATTCACTTATTATTCCATATAGACCCATCACAATATTAAACTGATCGAGCAACCAATCAATGCACAACTTAAAAAACCCAATTCTTTTGCTTGCAATCCGAAAAATTTTACAGTCATCATAGAGAGATATAACACACATCTACACAGTCGAAATTCGTAGGTACACATAGAATCCAAGCATCATTGAGCCATCATTTGTTCATACAACAGATAATACCTCATGGATGGAGTGAAAAAGAATCATACATGTAGCAAAATCCCTAAATGGTGAGTTGGCCGAGCCTTCTTTCTTCCAAGAGCCTGAAAATGCGGAGCTTCACAACCAACAGAGTGAAAAATGCAACAATGGAACAATGGAACAATGATAGGGTGATGACCGATAGGGGAAGTATGGAGTGATGTGTAGTAAATGTACATCACTTCCATCACCTAGCCTATTCAATTCAAAGTACGAGACAACCAAACAAGCATTACATTCACCAATCAATTAAACCATGTATTCAATGCCAAACCATTTGAATATGCGACGATATACATTGCATAGTGCGCCACCCAAATCATTTACACATTAACCCTTGCCATAATACATATTGCAATTCTGTATGTGCCCCATTCAAATCTAATGAAATTTGCATAGTCCACTAACCAACAATAGCATAATAGTTAGGACTAACACTAATATCCTTTAACGTTTCCATTCGAATTTGCATATAATCCTTTATCATAGCTCAAACATATAACTTCTTTCCCTTTAGGATTTTTTTCATAAGTTTTTTTCTTGCTTTGATCATGCTACCATTAAAATATCTCTTGCATATATGTGGCTAGGTAATTGATCATAAGCATTAGTGACATGGTTAAATCATAACAACTATAAATAAAATGACCCTCATAACCATAAAATGTTTTGGATCGTAAAAAAATTCCACAAAATGCGTCATCCACTTATTACCATGTCAAAATGAAACCAAGGCTGCATTGTCAATAATGTAGGACTGTGTAGGCAACATAAAAAACAACAACAAAAAATGTGTGATATGTCTATCCTTGTGCCTCTAGTCTACAAGGGGGTCCCACCTACTAGTATTATATTATTAGCATAGTTAAATAATTGGGCTTTAGCAATAATTTGTGGGTGGAATTCATCATTACGATTTTAATCATCAACAGTCCATAAGATATACTCTCCTAGCAACAAGTTAATGAAACGTTACACCCAAATTGTTTGGGCACTTATCTCGAACTTACTATCTTTCAACATCACTCATGTTAAAAGGGAATTGAACTCAACGACTGACAGGTTAGTTGTTTTTTCACCCTCTCCTACTAGGAAAATTCTGCCACAAAGACCTGGTTGTATCTTTCAATCTCTGTATCATCCGCACATCCTTGACAACATAGAGTCATGGCAGGTCTTTCCTAGTGATGAGAGAATTTGTGCTTTCATTCAAAATGAACCTTATAATCCTAAGGAAATTATATCAATGGAAGATAAAAAAATTCCTAAAGGCTTGACTCCTCTAGAAAGTTTGTTTTCATCGAGTGATGTAGGCAAAAAAGAAAAACATAAATAAGAGGAGTAAAAAATGAAAGTGGGTGAAACCATTTCCTTAAAAATTGGAACACCCAAGTCTCCAAAGAATGTTAAAATAGGTGCCCAATGTTCTGATGAAGAAAAATTGAAGTTCGCTAAGTTGCTTGGTGAATTTCAACATGTTTTTGCTTGGTCTAATGAGGATCTTCATGGTTTTGATCCTTCCCTTATATAACATGCCATTCCTATCAATGATGGCATAAAACCAGTTAGGAAAAAACAAAGACCCATTAACCCTGCACTGGAAGCAACTATTGGAAAGGAGTTGGGAAAACTCTTGAAGGCGAGGATCATTTTCCCAGTTAAGTATTCTGAGTGGGCTTCCAATTTGGTTCCCGTTCGGAAAAAAAACTTGTCAAATTAGATTATGCGTAGATGTTCGCTCATTGAATAGGGCTAGTATAAAAGATCACTTTCCTCTCCCTAATATGGAAATCATTTTGCAACAAGTTGCAGGGTCACAAATTACATCCTTACTTGATATTTTTTCTGGTTATAATCAAATCAAGGTAAAAAGGGCAGATAAATATAAAACCACTTTTATTACTCGTTGGGGCACTTTTGATTATGAATGTATGACTTTTGGATTATCGAATGCAAGTGCCACTTTTCAAAGATGTATGCAAATAGATTTTGAAGATTTGATCGGGAATATTATTCAGATCTATCTTGATGACTTAACTGTGTATTCTAAAAATCAATCAGATCATTTTGGTCATCTTAAAAGAGTTCTCATGCGATGCAAGAAATTTGGCATTTCACTAAATCCTTCTAAGTCTATTTTTTGCGTTACCAAGGGAAAACTCCTTGGACACATTGTCTCTGATTCAGGAATAAGCATTGATCCTGAAAGTATTGCCGCTATCCTAAATCTGTCCGCTCCCACTTCCAAGAAGGAGGTTCAATATTTCATGCATGTTATTAATGTTGTCTGTAGGTTTGTTCCTAATTTTGCTGTAATGGTTAAGCCAATTCATAATCTACTTAAGAAATATCATTCCTTTTCTTGGACAGATGAAGTCGAAAATGATTTTGTAGGGGTGAATAAAGAAATCAGTTCTGCACCGGTTTTGGCGAAGATGGATTTTGAGAAATAATTTATGATATATACTAATGCCACAGAGGAAGCAGTTTATGCTATCCTCATGCAAGGTGATGACCAAGGTAATGAAAAATAAATGGCTTACATGAGTCAAAGCTTCTTTGATGATGAGTTTAAATATTCTTTTATTGAAAACCATGCTTTCTCTCTTATTAAAGATGTTGAAAAATTTAGCTACTTCATCTTAGGTAATCACACATTGGTAAAAATCCCTTTACCCACTGTCAAGTTTTTTCTCTCACAGACTTATCTTTCAGGGAAGCTTGCACATTAGTTTTCCAAGATCCAAGAGCATGATTTAACTATCGTGACTTCTAAAACCATCAAGGGACATGACTTATCCCTTCACTTAGCTCAACATGCTGAAACTAGTGAAGAAATTGATGAACAAGATAGTTCTCTATCAACACTGTTCTACATTGATAATCAAATCCTTCCTGTGTTTGAACATCCTTGGTATACAAAGTTGGTTTACTATTTCCATAATAAAATATGTCCAAATAACTTAGACACTCATCAATGAAGAAGGCTCCATCTCAAATCTACTAGATACATCATTATAGGAGACTTCTTGATTAGAAGATCTGTCGATGGTATGTTGCTTCGTTGTGTAAACAATGATGAAGCACATAAACTGTTGCAAGAAACTCATAGTTCTTAAAATTATTTTATTCATGTAGGAGGTCATTATTCTGCTAAAACCACTGCTTTTAATATTATTAGAAAAGGATACTATTGTCCTTCACTAGTTTGTGATTCTTATGTTTTTTCGAGATCTTATGACAAATTCTAGAAATTTGTTGGGAAAGAAGGCCTTTCAACCATGCCTTTACAACATGTCCTTCTATACTTTCCTTTTTAAAAATGGGGTTCGCACTTTATTGTTCCTATTAATCCTCCCTCTTCAGTAGGACAAGTCTTTATATTGAAAACCACAAACTATTTTACAAAAATGGGCTGAAGTTGTCCTCTTAAACGTTCATAGGATGAGCAGGTGATTTCTTTCCTTGAATTTTTTTTTTCCATATTTGGTCTTCCTTTGAAAATTATTACAGACAATGGTCCAACTTTTATTTCTGCTAATCTGACCCAATTTTTAGCTAAGTTGGGAGTTAAACATTTTACCTCATTAACTTATTACCCCCAAGGAAATGGGTAGGTCAAGTCTACCAATAAGAATTTGGTAAGAATTATCAAAAGGCTCATCGAAGATAATCCTCGTCAATGACACACTCTCCTCACTTATGCCCTTTGAGTAGATTGAACTACCACCAAGGTGAACACTGATTGCACTCCTTTCCAACTTGTTTATGGTCAGAAATCCATTCTTCCTACTGTTGGCCCTTGACCAAGTTTTGAGGATCCTTGGTCATGTTTGACCTATTTTTGGGACTTCGACAGGTTGTCGAAGGCGAAGCGCAAGACAAAACAAAGATCGTGGGATATCATCCCCTTTTTAGGACCTTTTTGGGTTTTGGGATTAGGTAATGGGTATGGGGATGTTGGCCCATGGGTTTACCCATGCTTAGGCCTATTTTGTAATGTATAAGTAGAAGTCTAGGCAATGTAAGAAGTAGTGAATAATGACCAGTAGTGACTAGTCAATTGCAAGTGTGCTAAGTGCTAAGTGCTAAGTGGTAATTGCTTTGTGCATACTGTGTGAGGCTTGCAAAGCTAAGTGCAAGTGATTGTAAGAGATTGTGGAAGTGTTGGCACAGGGGCAGATCTAGGGTTCACTCCAAGAGTGCACTAACAAGCCCTAGCTACCAGCCCTTTCAACAACACCTGCGAAGTAGATGTAGTATCACCCGAAGCCGCTAAGAGGGGGGTTGTAGGAAAAAGATGTCTACAACCAGGGGAATATGAAGTGGGACTAATACAACAATAATGCAACATTCATATATCTCTTATCTGCTAGATCTACTCTGCGCAGCTATACATCTGATCTAACACAATAATTCAAATAACAATATAACAATGACAAAGATCTAGGCATCAATCACACATATGACATAAAATATACGTGGTTCACCCTCTCTCTAGGGCTACGTACACATAATTATGCTTATGATATATTAAGATAAATATTACAGTTCTGATCTATGCTCTTAGTCAGTAGATCTTCTCTCTTCTTCTCTCTATCTACCACCTTCCTGCACACCCAACTGCATGAGTTGATCTTTGGACCTAGCTGAAGATCTTAAAATACCAGAAGGATCTCACTCTGAACACTCCTCTCTCTCATAGTACAATAATCTCTCAACCAACAAAAATCAACATCAATAACCAACACTAGTACCGACCCAACCTAGGTCCTCTCGACCTTTATTTATAAATTATACTCCCTCACCGACAGCCTTAGGTCAAAACATAGGTGTCCAAACCCTAATTACCCAAAACCATAGGTGTCTAAAACCCTAGGTCAAATTGACCCACCTTTTCATGGATTCACTAGCCTGTCTTTCCTCTCTTCTTGCATGGTGCTCCAAAGAATCCAATGGTGGCTTTCTCTTCTTGCTGAGTTGTCTATGATTATTTTCTCTTGTTGATATGTCATCCCTAATCTCCTCATTCAACGACTTTCTTTTCCATACTTTGCTCCATATTTTCTTCTCTTTTGCTTACTTCAACCTAGTGACAATCATTGTGTCTCCCGCACAGTTCGTGTTTTACCTTTCCTTCCTTGATCTTCGATTCCTTCCATAACCAAGGGCCAACAGGCCCCCAACACTCACCTGTGAATCATCCCAAGGCACTTCAAATTTGATCCTTCTGTTTCACTTTGACTTTGGAATGTGTAGTGCAAAATTTGATTTCTGCTTTATGCCTCCTTCCCATCTTTGTGTAGACTGTCTTTTCTATGTCTGGTACCCAATTTCAACTACACCTAGTACCTAGTCACTTTTCTTCCTTTCTTTTACTGAGAGTTGCGAGGCAGCTGGTTGTCATAGTACAACTTTAGCCGTTTCCCATTTACTAATCCCTCTTTCCATTCTCCCTTCAATGTCTTTAGTTGCACAACTCCTCCTTTTTTAACATAGGCAATCTCATATGGTCCAAGCCAATGTGTTCTGAACTTCCCTGAATGTCTTATAAGTTTACTGTCATACACCAGTACTAAATCACCTTGCTTAAATGCCTTCTTCTTGATGCGTCTGTCATGATATTCCTTCTCTCTTTCCTTCTGTACCTCATGATGGAATCTTTCCATAAATATGTCTTCTTCTAGTTCAACCAGCTAGGCAAGCCTCTCATGAACAACGCCAGTATCATCCATGTCTGTAAATGTAGCAATTCTTAAGCTCAGTACCAAGTACTCCATCGGGACAACAACTTCAAGACCATAAACCAACTTGAAAGGGGTTAGCATTGTTAATTTCTTGCAAGTGGTTCTATAAGCCCAGAGTACTACTGGTACTCTTAAATCCTAGTCATCCCTGTTCACACTGCAAATCCTTGTCAATGCTGTCTCCAAGGTTTATTTGAATGCTTCAACTGTTCTATTTGCTTGTGGATGGTAAGGTGTACTCTTCTGATGGTGGACTACAAATTCTTCAGTTAGGGCTTCAACTGTCTTGTTGATGAAATGAGTGACTTGATCTCTCATAAGGGTCTTAGGGTATCCAAACCTGGTTATTATGTCATCAAATATAAAATGCATGGCTGTAGTTGCACTACAGTCCTTGACTTCTCTTGCTTCGGCCCATCTAGTCAGGTATTATGTTGCAGTGATAATATACCTTGCTCCTGTGCGCTTCCCTGGTGGGTTTATAGGTCCCACGAAGTCAATGGCCCATTTTTCAAATGCTTGTAGGGTCATCCGCAGTGCTAGTGGAATTTTGTCTCTTCTGGATGGTTTTCCAACTCTCTAGCATACATCACAGGCTCTGATACACTCTTTAGAATCTTTGTGTAAAGTAGGCCACCAAAGGCCAGCTCGCAAAACCTTCTGCGTAGTTGCTTTGCCTACATAATGTCCTCCTACGATGCCTTCATGAGCTTCTGTGAGGATCAGTGGGCACTCTGCCTCCATCACACATCTTCTTAGTATCTTACTAGGTCCCATCTTATATAGCTGACTAACTATCAGTGAAAATTTTGCAGCGCGCACCACTAGATGTTTCTTCTGGGAAATTGTATACTCACTTGGAACCATTCTTGTTTATAGGAATTGGACTATGTCTGTGAAGTGGTCATCCATCTTCCTAATGGAGAGCAGCTGTGCATCCGGTAGTGTATCCTCTAGACTAGTGGGTTCTTCACCATGTTCCAACCTCGATAGGTGGTCAGGTCCCTTGTTCATTCTTCCTGGCTTAATTATGATCTTAAAATCATATTCTTGAAACAAGAGAAGCCATATGCATATTATACCCCCCAACATTGGCTTCTTGACCAGGTACTTCAACGCAGAGTGATCAATAAACATTTTAAAATGTCCTCCTAGTAAGTAATGGCAGAATTTTTGCAGCGCGTACACCATGGCTAATCCTTCTCTCTCTGTAGTAGTGTAATTGATTTCAACTATAGATAGCTTTCTGCTGGAAAATGCTAATGGATGATCAATGTCCCATTCTCTAGGTTGTGCTATTACTTCTCCTAATGCAATGGAAGACGCATCAACATGCACATGAAATTCCTTGCTCCAATCTGGAAAGACCAGAATAGGCCCAGTCACCATCTTTTGTTTCAGTGTGTTGAAGATCTACTGGCATTCTTCTGTCCAACCAAACTGGCAGTATTTCTTCAATAACTTATCCATTGGCACAGTAATCTGTGCATATCCTTTGATAAATTTCCTGTAATAGCCAGTATGTCCTAGAGTAGTGCGCAGTTGTTTGACTAAGGTAGGAGGTGGAAAATCAACTATAATTGCAATTTTGGATGGGTCCACCAACAATCCTTGCTTGCATACAATATGACCTAATAATACTCCAAATGGTGAGAAGAAGATGCACTTCTTCAAATTCAAAGAAATTTGACATTGCCTGCATTTATCCAACGTTAGCCTTAGACATTCAACATGATTTTTCAGCAAACTAAAAACAGTCCAGTCATCCAAATAGGCTTCTAAAAACTTATGCAAAAATTCTTTGAACTCTTCGACCACCACCCTAGAAAAGATGGCTAGGGAATTCTTCAGTCCAAATGGCATCATTGTGTATTGGTAGGATCCCCATTCTATGGAAAATGTAGTCTTGTGGCTGTCCTCCTTGGCAATCCAGATCTGATGCTATCCTGAAAACCCATCTATAAAAGAATATACCTCCTGGCCTCCCACATTGTCTAATACTTCATATGTGAATGGTGTAGGGAAGGGGTCATACAAACATGCATCATTTATCTTTCTAAGGTCCACACATATTCTGATCTCACTTGTCTTCTTGTCTTGTACTACCATAGGGCTGATCCACTTCGACTCTTCGATAGGTTCAATAATCCCTGCTTCCAGCATTCTGTCGAGCTCAATATTCACTTTTTCCTTATATTTTGGGTTCAATCTGTAGGGTCTTTGATTGACTAGATTCACATATGGTTTCAAAGGTATTCTCATTTCTCCCATAGGTCCTTTTATACCCTTCATATCAGTGAACTTGGTCAAAAATAAGTCCTGATACTTGTGCAGTAATTCTATAATTTTGTCAATGGTAGTAGCATCCCAGTAATCTATGACATTCAAAAGCTTTGGTGTCTCCTCTCTCCCAATATTAACTTTCTTTATCTTGATCGGATGTCCAATGAATGGTAGTTCAACGCCTGGCCCTTCCACATCCCTGTGGCCTTCTGTCTCAGTAATGTTTACCTTCCTCGGATCATCATCTTCATCGACATTAATGTTATAACATCCTTGTAATTTCCGGAATGGTGTAGTCCATTCGTCCTCTTCTTACTCCATCAGGAGGCTGGATGACTCTTTAAATACTTTCTGCCTCACAATATTTAATGCTTGATCTACTGAGGGAAATTCACTTTCAAACAAAAATGTGGTTACAAAATTCTGAAGAATACCTTCCCAATCTGCGGTGATAAGGTGCAACTCTGCTTGAAGGTACTAGTTAATAGGGATCATGTCCAGCGTGTTAATGAATCTGTGTACCCATTTTTCTTGAGTAATGTCACTCCAGGCCTCTTCGCAGCTTCAACCTGTGTAACTCACTTCGCAGCTTCCTACTTGTGCTGAAAACTGTACTGTCATCAAGGTTCGACATTGTGTCCAGTCTCTGATATTGCTTTTATGTGTCCCCCACCATCTTGTCGGTGTAGCTTTTAGAGCTTCGTCCATAGCCAAAAACCTTTGTTGTGATGGTACAATTGTTTCAAAGTCCATCAAGAAGGATTCTAAAAAATTCATACCATCAAAGGTAGGTAAGTTACTTGTTGTTGTACCAATCCAACGAACTTCTCTGGTCAGTCGGGCACATCTCCTTGTGGATACTTCATACATCTGGTTCTGCCAGTTCTCCAATGCTTCTTCTGAATTTGATGAACATGCACTGTCACTTCACCAGCTTAGATTCCCATCGGCAGTAGGGTTGATATAATCCTGCTATCTAGCTGTTAATTTATAGATGTTTTCCAGCTCATATGCGTAGTCTTCTTCTCTGATGGGCTCTGTATACCGTGGACCTTCATCTGGATCTAAGGGTGAAATGACCCTAATTCCATATCTTTCAAATGTCATGCGTCTTTTCTTTAAATTGACCATAGTAGAATTGTTGAAGGCTCAATCAATTCCTAGTAATGCAAGGTAAGGGCATCTATCATCAACAATTTCAATTACCTCAAAGTCTACAAAGGTTATAACTCTGTCGATGTCCACAGGGACATGCTCCAATCATCCAAATGGGCCAACAACTTGTTGATTAGCCATGCAAAGCCTGATAGGGGAGTATATCAGCTTGGGTTTTCCCATCAGTGCCCAAGTTTGCTTCGTCATGACATTGACCTCCGACCCTAAGTCAAGGACCACATAGTCTATATCATACTCTCCTATTTGAGCATTCAAATGTAATTCTTTGTTTGTTCTTATCTTCTTACCAATCTGGTGTACTAACCTATTCAATAAGGGGTTTACCTTTCCTAGCTCATACTTCCTGATTAGGTTTTGTAACTCTTGTATAGCTTTCTCATCCTGAATTAATTTAAGACAAGTGTACAAAAAATCGATGAGCGTACTTTCCTCTTTTCCTTCTTTATGCACAACCGATTGATAAAATGCCTGAGGCATTCCATACTCTTTTACTTTTGGTTTTTTTCTAGATGAGGATCCTTGGTTCCTCTTGAACTCCTATCTTGCTTCCTCAAAGATTCATCTTTCTTTATTTGCATCAAAAGCCTGAGTCTTCTCCTCAACTTTCCTAATACCTGACTCTTCTGTGATCTTTCTTTGGGTTGTTCTATCCTCTCCTGTAGCAGGGCTTCCTCGAGTAATGACATCAACTCTAGGTTTGGTTCCATGAGGTTCAACATATGTCAGTTGTACTTGTGGGTTCTGCTGGGGTCCTTGTCTTTCCTGAATATTAGCCAGTAGCACAGGGCATTCTTCTATGACATGCTCAAAAGAGTTACAATAACTATAGGTTGTACAAGGATTCTAACAATCCCTTGCTAAGTGTCCTGGCTACGCATAGTTATAAAAAATTAGTTGTTCTCGGCCTCAACCCATACGTCCTCCTCGTCCTCATCCTATGTATCCACTGTGAGGAGTGAAGTTTCCTCTATATGGGGAGTTGTACTGCGGAGTATTTCCTTCTTGCTGTACTTCGCCTTGAATCTTGTATATGCCTCTCGACCTCTCATGCATGAGATCGTAAGCTCTACAATATTGATCAGTATGCCCTACTGATTTATAGAATGTGCAGTACAAGTTTGTGGGTGTCTGAACATACTTTTTCATGTAATAGCACTCACCTGGGCGATGCCTATTTCTGCACACATCACACCAGGGCAGGTTAATTTGCTTCAAGGGGCTCGACGCTCCTAAGCCAAAATATTCATGGGACAATGTTCCTTATAATGAACTTCTGATAAGCATATCACACATGAGACATCTTCCTTTTTTTCCTTCCCCTTTTCCTTCTTCATATCCTCGACCTGCAGAGACAAACTAGTCAGCTGGCTCAAGATCTAGCTCATGCCTGAGCTAGATTCTCCCATAGGTGCTAATTCAAGCTTCATGGCGATTTCCAAAGATTTTGCCTGCGATGAAATATTTTGGTGCATCAAAGGGACTCTTATGTATGGTAACAGTGCAACAATGAACCATTTTTTGTTCTATTCATCGAGGATCTAAAAAGTTAATCGACCTTTTAGGGTCTTGAATCTCTAGTCGAACTCCCAAACAGGTTTTTCTACCTTTTGTTTGATCTCTTTTATCTCTGTAATACATTGTGACTCCGACTTAGGTTTCTTAAACTCTGCAATCAACACATTCTTGATCTTGTTCAATGGCTTAGGCTGCACCAGGCCTTGGACAAGTTTCATGTACTAGCTCAGTGCGCAGTCCCGTAATGTAGTGTTGAACTAGGTTCTCTTGATGGCTTTGTCAATGATACTTTTAATATTCCATACGGCTTCACAAAGAAACCAATGTTGATATGGATATTCATATCCATCTCCTCTAAATATAGGGAGCCTCATTTCCTCTGCCATAGAGCTGACTAGGCTTCTTTTATGAGTAGATGCTAAGCTACTAGTAACAGTGCACTGAGGGCTCTGGTGGTTCTGACTATTTTGATTGCTAAGTATTGTTGAGACAATAGGAAGATTAATGTTACTTACTTCAGTAGTCTGCGCAGTTCCTGAGGTTTCTGGCTCGCTTTGGCGAGGTTCTTCAACTTCCCCTTCTTCCGTTTTGGTGAGCTCTGAATGTTCTTTGTCGGTTAGATATACCTCTTCTCCACTATAGAAACCCTCTTCTCTGTAATTTTGCTTAAAAAAGTTCTCAAGGTGAACCCCTCAAAATACTTTCCCACTGCACATATGTCCTACTTTTGTGTCACTGTCGCTGTCCGAGATCTTGAAAATTAGCCTTTTCAGGTCTGACCAATCTACTGTATCTTCAAGATGTGGTTTTTATGTAAGAGAATATTGATTCTCAGCTTCAAAAAGCACAAAATTTTTCCTCTGGGTCCTTTGAAAAAGTATCTCTCGACTTGGCTATGCGATTATGTTATGTCAACATCAAACTTGGTGATATACCCTCCAATGGTACTATCAAACCAGTGATCTACTTCTCTGGATACAATGTTTTCAAATCTCTTGACCTTCTGGATCAGTGCCAACATCCAAACCACAGGAGGTCTAGATCTAATCTCGAACTGGGTATTGGATAACTTTTCCAACCATTTAAACAACTCCTGGTGGATTGCCCCAATGAAGATCTCGTGAATGTCGGTGAAGATGTATCTTTGTAGCCAATATTTAGTACTCAGTTTAGGGTTCTTTTTATGGGCTTCAGCAAAGCCCCTCTCTTGATCATCTATCCACTTTTGAATCTAAGTCTTTGATGGGAATCACCTTGACATTCCCTTAAAAAGATTCCAGTCCCGGCAATAGAACCATTTGTTGGCACAGGGTTAGACCCAGGGTTCAATCCAAGAGCACACCAACAAGCCCTAGCTACTGGCCCTGTCAACAACACCTTTAAAGAAGATGTAGTCTCACCCGAAGCAGCTAAGAGTGGGGTTGCAGGAAAGATATGTATACAACTAGGGGAATGTCAAGTGGAACTAATAAAACAATAATGCAACATTCATATATCTCTTATCAGCTAGATCTACTCTGCGCAGCTATACATCTGATCTAACACTGCAAATAACAATATAACAATAATAGATATCCAGGCATCAATCACACATATGACACAAAATATACGTGTTTCACCCTCTCTCTAGGGATATGTCCACAAAATTGTGCTTACGATATATTAAGATAAAGCTTATAATTCTGATCTGCACTCTTAGTCAACAAATATCCTCTCTTCTTCTCTCTGTCTCCCACCTTCCTGTGCACCCAGCTATAGGACTTGATATTCTCACCCAGCTGAAGATATTACAATACCAGAAGGCTCTCACTCTTAGCACTCCTCTCTCTCACAATACAATAATATATCAACCAACAACAATCAATATCAATACACAACACTAGTACCGACCCGACCTAGGTCCTCTCGACCTCTATTTATACATTATAGTCCCTCACCGACAGCCTTAGGTTGAAACCTAGGTTTCCAAACCCTAATTACCCAAAACCCTAGGTGTCTAAAACCCTAGGTCAACTTGACCTGCCTTTTCAGGGCTTCGCCAGCCTGTCTTTCCTCCCTTCTTGTGTAGTGCTCCAAAGCATCCAATGGTGGATTTATTTGCTTACTGAGTTGTCTACGATTCTTTTCTCTTACTGATTTGTCATCCCTGATCTCCTCATTCAAATGATTGCTTTTCCATACTTCGCTCCATCTTTTATGCTCTTTTTCTTACTTTGACCCAGTGACAATCACTGTATCTCCCACGCAGTTCGCGTTTTACCTTTCCTTCCTTGATCTTTGCTTCCTTGCATAACCAAGGGCCAACAGGAAGGATTTGTGTTATAACTCAATGAAGGAGGATCTAGTGAGGTGCGTAGATTTCCTGTCCTCTGCAGAGTTGATTTGAGGATTTTTGCATGTAAGAAGATTGATTGAAGATAATAAAGAGGACGACGAGTTGGTGGACATAGCCCCAGGGTTGGGTTGAACCACATATATCCTATGTTGTGAATGGTTTGTGATTTTTGGATGTTATTTTGTTCATGTGATTCAATGCTTAGTGTGATGTTAGATGATAGATGAATCTGATATGATAGCTTAGTGCTGAATAATGTGAATGAATGCTAGATCTGATCTCTATTGGTATGATTAGTGCTTGAATCTATTGGATCTGTGTGAATACTGCATTGATCTGTTGTCAAGGTTTAGATGCGCTATGAAATAAGGCTGAATATTAATGAACTGTAATAACTAAGTTCTCTGTTAAAGTGTTACAATCACAGATCTGTGTCCCAGCTAAGGTTGCAGACATCTGAGTCTTGCAACCACCCTTTGTTACAGGTCAAAATTACCCAACTGGATAAGTGTCGCATGTTCCTCTCAATTGTCGTAAGTGTCGCATCTTCCTTACAACTTTCGCAAGTGTTGCAAGTTGTTCATAAGTGTCGCAAACACTGTTCAAACATACTGCCTTAATGACGACACTAAGGAGGCACTTAAAACACCTCATACACTTGGTTTGAAGAAGGAGAATTGGTTAACTGAAGTCAAGGAACTCTTGACACCTGAGAAGAGGTCCTAATCAAAGGTTCTGAGGGTGAGCGCTCTCCTATATCAGTCTAGGGAGCACTAGTTCTCCCCTATAAGGCTTCAGGAAGCATTATAACGCTCCCCTGCCCCTTTCAAGGAGTGATATCCACCTTTAGGGCACTGGCGCTCCCCTCAAGATTCTTAGGGAGTACTACAACGCTCTGATGCCCCTTTTGAGGGAGTGCTGCCTAATCTAGGGCAGTGGTTGGCCCGTTGAGGAGAATAAGGGGAGGATCTTTCAAGATTAGAAGGCAGTTGCATTCGAATTCTTGGTTCTATCAGAGAATCCCTGATCTAAGGAGGAAGTTCCCCAACTTGTTCTAAAGATAACTCAAGAGGTTAAGCTCCTCTTAACCTATATAAGCAAGCTCTATGATGGTGAAAAGAGGGAAGAATTGCTAGCATGAAACCTATGATCTTATAGGAAACAAACAGTCAGCCAAAGGAGAGTGATCAGTGAAGCTGCTGTTATCCAGGTTGTGGATCTTTCGAGCAAGGGTTAGACGAAGGGGACTTGACGAAGCTGTCGCATTCGCATCTACGATTGTAAGTACTGCTGTCATTATTCTCATTAATATTACATGCTTGGCCTGTTTCTTTCTAGTTTG
>SNQJ01S0101178.1:41584-56124 GCA_010110895.2 Picea sitchensis
TATCATTGATAGATAGATCTGTTTTCAAGCTAATATCAATAGAGTAGGAAGTGGTCGTATCTTGTTTGTCTACAGGACTCAGCGAGGAGCAAAGGATTAGAGCACAACTCGGAGTGTGTAGGGACAAACGTCGATAAAGAGGTACTTCTATTATCCTTCCTTCTCATGTGTTGGTTTGTATAGATTTGAAAGGAAGTCAGTGTCCACATTAAGCATTTTCTGTCTTAGAGTTAGGGTCAAGCTCTTTGAGGTAATCCACCTGTCTACAAGGAGATTTTCCTATAACACCCTTGCCTCTACCTCGGGTGAGACTTCATCTGATTCACAGGTGTTGCCAAAAGGGCCAGTAGTTAGGGTTTTTTTGGTGTGCTATTATAGTGTTGAACCTTGGGTTTTCCCCTGTGCCAACAAATGGTTCCATTATCGGGACTGAAACTATGATTGTTGGGAATTGAGGAAGAAGAATCTTTGTGCGAAGATTTGACCCAAAACTGTGAAAGCTCCGTGCATAGATCTATTTTCCTAGTGCGTAGTACTCTACTTGGATTGTGAAACTCTACGCTAAGAAGAGAAGTCCAACCTAAATAAAAGAGGTAAGCTCTTGAAGCCTTGTGCTCTGAGAAAGGTAAGAATAGTAATTTTTTTTAGATTTGGAAGATTTGTGCTCTGTTGAAAGTAAGATAAGTAGAAATTTTTGTTTCAAAAATATGGATCTAGGTATGTTTGATAAATTTTGTCCTAGCCTGAAAACTAGGGCACAACTAGAGGAAAGAATATTTGATATGAGTAGATCTGATAAGAATAGTGAAATATATGTTATTCCTATGCATAAAGAAAATGTTTGGACTAACAAATGGATACAAGACCCTAGAAATATTTTTTTGCAGGTTAGCTACAGGAAAGGTTGGGTATCATTTAAGATAAAGAGAAGATTAATCTCGTGTTACAGTTGCAGAAGACCGGGACATCTTGCTAAGGAATGTCCTGATAGAAGACCTAGTTGTCTTTGTTGTAAAGATATGGACCATGAAGTTTTAGATTGCCCTAGAATGATTGCTAAACTTGAAAGAATGAATATGAGACAAGAAGACCATGAGAAAGGTCAAGACACTAAGACCATGGAAAAACCCTAGAAAGAATTAGAGGATATATTGCTACAAATGAAAGAAACCATGAATGACCACCGAAATATCAACTTATTAGAGATCTTCAAAGAAAAAGAGTGCATAGAAGCAAGAATAGGAGACTTCAACATTGAATGTGTTCTGGATGAAGAAACACAGGTGAATATTATGACAGGAAGAACTTGGGAAACTTTAGGAAATCCTGCGATGATTCCTTCATTGGGAGGAATAGGATTATTTAGAGAAAAGCTGATAAACCTATGTGGAAAGATCACCCAAATATCTATGAGTGCTCATGGAACTTCGATAGAGGAAGAGTTTGAGGTTGTTAAATTTATTGAGAACAATGCCCCATTTGCTATATTACTAGGAAAACCTTGGATTGAAAGGGATCAGGCCAGAAGGAAAGAAGAATAAGTCTTAGAGTAGAAGAAGCAAGAGTTGAAAGATTTCATGACTAGGAGGATCACACACTTTATTGAAGAACATAAGAACATATCGAAGCTATTTAGAACCAAAAACTTGGATGTTGAAGTTGAAAGAACACAAGAAGACTCACAGAAGACTGAAGTACCTACCCTGGATAGAGAAGAAGTATTTCCCTTGAATCCTAGGAAAGAATCTCAACATCACGAAGTTATTATGCCAAGAGGATATAAGAATCAAATGGAAAGAGGAATACCGAGACGAAGCTCATTGGAAAGAAGGCTAGAAAACTAAGTAATAAGAGATCAAAGATTGAAAAGTTAAAAAAGGTTCTAGAGGGAACTTCGCAGAAGGAAAATTTGTAAAACTTGAACTTCGCCAGGATAGCAAAATAGCGCCACATGGCACTTCTCCATGGCGAAGAAATATAGTTGTTGGAAACAGTATAACTGTTATATTGATGCCCCGAACAGGTAGAATGAAATTTATGGTTAGAAAGCTTGCCATCAGACCATTGGGACCGCACTGTAACGGGCATAACTAAATTAATGAAGGATTCTCACCCGTTGGAGAGATCCGTTGAGCCTTGCACCGAGAACACTTTTTCCAACCATGATTCTCTGAGCCCACAAATAAGTTGATTTCACACAGTGATTATTGAGCTATCACCATCCATCCCATTGCATTAAGTAGTTACTCTTCAAACCCAAGATATTCAACCACGAGTGTGTATGTCTGAAGAAATTAGCAAAGTCGAAGAGCCTGTGAGGGAGGTATTCATCAACCTTATGAATGAAAGAGTAATGTCTGAAAGGGTAATGTCTATGGGTGTACAAGCTTCATCGGTGAGAGGAGTGCAAGCCTCTCCGTCAATCAATCGCAGATCTAGACCATCTTGAGTCGTCACAGAAAAGAGAACCAAACAAAAAGATGACCTAGAAAATGTGAAGCTAATCTTGACCATCTTACTTGACTACATCCCACCTCTGGCCAGCACGGTGAGTCATGATAGTGTGCCAAGAGATTTTTATTACACCATGGTTAATGCGTACCTCCCAAATGGATACATGTAGTTAGAGTGCAGTAGGACAAGATCACAACGTTGAAGTTCAACGAATTCAACCTAGGAGACCGCAAGAACCATAGTATGCTCACCCTGTATAAATACTTGACCAGGACGAAGGGGAAGAACTCGAAAATAATCCCCCAGCTGTGGACAATGAACCTCACGCAGTCTTCCCTATTGGATGTAATGAAAATACCACACTTTGGAAGGCACCAAGAGGTTAACGCCTGTGTTAATCTCCTGCTCTCATGTTACAATGATGGATACTTATGGCTATATTGATGTATCATAGCCGATCCAACATTGATCCATAGGATCACTTGATTAAGTATGCAAGGACCCAACCCACAGGACTTCTATCTAGGGAAAGCCACATATCTCTCATTAACTGAGAAGATCAAGGATACCTATGAGGATGTTGAGAAGGGGACGCGAGGCTACAAGGTAGATTCCATCCAGAATGGCGTAGTGCACCTAGCATGCCAATTCATTGTAGGAAAGATAGTAAGGAAGAAAATACCCATGCAGGTCACATGGTCTGTTGTTGACCTCGCATGGACATGCATGGAAGGCTTACAAATGAACTAGGTGAAGTACCTAGTTAATCAGCTGGAATTAGACTGTTGTGAAGCACAGGATAAGGGCTACGATTTCCACTTTAGTTGGCTCCTGATCCTCATCACGTTTATTTCTTGGGAGATGCTAGAAGGTATGACCTTCCCATACATTGAGCTATTCGAGCCACTTGTTGCGAATTTCACCACGCTTTGGTACTCGAGAGATATGGGAAAACAGTGGCAATAGAATAGAGTCTTTCACACATATTATCTCCAACTGAAGAGGGCTATCAATGCTGAACCTTTCATGACACCAAACACCCTATAACGGTTCCCTCCCGTCATGAAGTTCCACGCAGATCGACACTTCATCTATGTCATTGTGTGAGGAAATGAGCATAAGGAGGAGATTCAGTCGTACTACAAGCTCACAAAAGAGGACCTCAAGGAGATAACTAAGGAATGGTCAGTAGACCTCCTTATCCTCGCTAATCCTGCAGATATGTCTGACCCCAAACTTGACAGCTTGGAGGCCACTCACAAAGAACATGACACACCCAAAACCAGTAGAAGGAAGAAGAACGCAAAATTCCAAGACTTAAGTAATGCATCATAAAAAAATTCTTTAGTATCACCTGGTCGAGGGGGTGATGATGAAGTAGAAGAGATAAATTGAAAATAATATGAGCGGAAGCAAGGCGAAGTAACACCACCTAGAGATGAGGCTGATCCCTTGAAGAAGATGAAGGTTTCTCCCCTGAAACCCTCTTCCCGAAAGAAATCCAGAGCCACCTTGACCAAGATGCAGACTATGTTCACTGTCGATGACTTTGACTTCATCATCGCAGTTGTAAATGATGCCTCGCAGGAAATCTTGAAGAAACATGAAGCCAAGCAGGAGGAGATGTATGGAATAATTGTGGTTGAGCTCCGAGGGGTACAATAGGCCCTTCAGTCCAGTCGCACAGTGTCCATTGTACCCCTTTCGTCGGAAGAACTAGAGTTGGGAGATGAGCCAGCCCAACTATGTTGACTAGATGATGCGACCGAAGCTCGCCTTCATTGCGCACAGGAAGAAAAAAAAAAGCCACCTAGGCCTTGAAGCAAGTGAAAGAAGTAGTCATAGAAAAATGCTGAGTTGCGGAGCATGAGAAGTTTTCTCTCTAGACAAAGTTTGAAGAGGAGAAAGCACAGATTTAGCACGAAAAAGAACAGTTGCTCACAAAAAAAATTGAAGTGAAAGAAGTAGTCAACATAACACTTTGCTCTGTGATAGTCTTAGAACCAAAGGCAGAAGACCGAGTCAAGAATCAAGTAGAGTGGCTCATAGAAGCTATCTAGTAACTACAACAAAGAATAGTAGACTTAGAGCTCCGCACAGTGCCCGACACCCCGCAGGATGTGAGGTATCAAAGAGATGCAACTTCTCGAAGTGCAGTTGAGAGAATACAGGAACTTGCCATGGAATGTAAAAAAATAAGTGATTGCAATGCCCAGACTTATGAGAGACTCACTAAGAATCCAGAGCTAAAGGCAATGGAGTCCCAACTCCAGGAGGTGAAGCAACAAGCAGAAACAATACAGGCATAGTTGAAGCCCCTATCAGCTATTGAAATGATTAAGTGATCCCAAGAGCAGTGCATTGCTCAACATAAGGTCCACACCATTTAGAGCAGAGTCATGGAAGTGAATAAGAGGATCCAACCTATACAAGATGAGGCTCTTGAATTGTTATTAGAGATTGAAGGTCGAGGAGAAGAACTAGATCAAGTCGTCACTGCAACTAAACAATGCTTAGAGGGACTTGTCAATGAGGCTATTATCCAAGAGTTTGTTGAGCAGGAGGCCATTGCACAACAACAAGTCGAAGAGGCTTGAGCCAATCTTGAGGCTTTTGAGGTAGAATTACCCAGATCAGAGTGACTCGGGATGAGTCACAGGTGAGTGTTGGGGGCCTGTTGGCCCTTGACCAAGTTTTGAGGATCCTTGGTCATGTTTGACCTATTTTTGGGACTTCGACAGGCTGTCGAAGGCGGAGCACAATACAAAGCAGAGATCGCAGGATATCGACCCCTTTTTAGGGCCTTTTTGGGTTTTGGGTTTATGTAATGGGTATGGGGATGTCGACCCATGGGTTTACCCATGCTTAGGTCTATTTTGTAATGTATAAATATAAGTCTAGGTGATGTAAGAAGTAGTGAATAGTGACTAGTAGTGACTAGTCAGTTGCAAGTGTGGTAAGTGCTAAGTGGTAATTTCTTTGTGCATACTGTGTGAGGCTTGCAGAGCTAAGTGCAAGTGATTGTAAGAGACTATTGAAGGATTTATTCTATAAATTAAGGAAGGAGGATCTAGCGAGGTGCGCAGATCTCCTGTCCTTTGTAGAGTTGATTTGAGGCTTTGTGCATGTAATAAGATCGATTGAAGATAATAAAGAGGATGACAAGTTGGTAGACATATCCCCAGGGTGGGGGTGAACCACGTATATCCTATGTTGTGAATGCTTTGTGATTTTTGGATGTTCTTTTGTTCATGTGATTCAATGCTTAGTGCGATGTTAGATGAATCTGATATGATAGCTTAGTGATGAATAATGTGAATGAATGCTAGATCTGATCTCTATTGGTATGCTTAGTGCTTGAATCTATTCGATCTATGTGAATGTTGTGATGATATGTTGTCAGGGTTTAGCTACGCTGTGAACTAAGGCTGAATATTAACAAACTATAATTACTAAGTTCTCTGTTAAGGTGTTACAATCACAGATTTGTGTCCCATATAAGGTTGCAAACATCTGATTCCTACAACCACCCCTGCCTCTACCTTGGGTGAGACTTCATCTACTTCGTAGGTGTTGCTGAAAGGGATAGTAGTTAGGGTTTTGTTGTTTCACTGTTGTAGCATTGAACTCTGGATCTACCCCTGTGCCAACAAGCCCTTGGGTAAGGATTAAGAAAGAAAGGGAAGAAAAAGGAAAATAAAAGATGAAGTGGGAACTACGTGGAAGACACATTGATTGAGATTGGATCAAAGTGATCAAAGAAGCAGAAAAGAAGGAGCGAAGTAAGAGAAAACAAGCCATTGGATGAGAATATTGAGGAGAACAAATCAACAAGGATGAAGGATCGTGGAAAAATCAACGAGCAGAAAAATCCACCAATGGATGCTTTGGAGCACCTCACAGGAAAGATTGAAAGAAACGCCGACGAAGCCCAAAAAACATGCGTAAAAGTGGACCTAGGGTTTTAGACACCTAGGGTTTTGGTATTTAGGGTTTTGACACCTAAGTTTCAACCTAAGGTTGTTCGAGAGCTATTGTAATGTATAAATAAATGTTAGGGTCCTAACTCGCACATAGGTAGAACAATATATTCAGATGTAATAAAGGTCAATATTAATAAGGCCTTTAAATAAAATAAAATAAGTCGAATGTAAGAAGACCTGATAGAAGCTTCCGCTTCTAGAAGGATATTCCTCTAGATGCTTCTTTTGATAGACATATTTAGTATAAATAGAAGTCGAGGGTATGAGAACCCTATCTTGGATATTATTGTAATAAAGCTCTTCAAAACTGGAGGTTGCCCCCTCGAAGAGGCCCGTGAACATTTCTTTCAAAATCAAAGTGTTATTTTTGTTGTTATTCTTATATAATTTCAGTGCTATTGTGGTGATTGTTCTGGTTATATTGCTGTTATTCTGCCATTTGTAGCATTTTATTTCTGTTCTACATATTTTTTATATTTGGTATATTGTTGTGGGTGGGAAATCCCTCCTATGGACTAGCACTAACGGTTTTATCATGCATGAAAAAATGACCTAAAGATTCTTACTTTTTACCATCATCCCATGCCTAGACCCCCATTACTCATATGTAAATACAAGGCTCAAGACATTAAGTTGACGTACCTTTGTCTTCATGTTTGATGTCGATCCCTTTTCACTCTTGGTTGTTCTTTGACTGCAACTCTCCTCCCAATGCTGACCTGCATTCACTAAATACAAACAAAGAAATCCACATGCATTTGATCTATGAACTAATGGATTAGAGATTTAATCAATCATACAATCATATTCCAATAATGACAATCTCATATGATGGGACAGGAAAAAAAAATATTTTATTAACTTCACAATGATACCTTACAATGATAAAGTCGGCTACTGCTCCTTGATCCTAGTCTTGGGATCTTCTTTCACTGTCTTCCAACTGCTTTTCTCTATACTTCTCTTTGCACAAGGATGGCTAAAGGTTTGGACAAAGGGAATGCTCAATCAGGTATAGTTTCTTTACTATGATTCTCTTCCTTTCAAATGGGGCCCCTAACCCTTATTTTATAGGCTAGAACAAGCTAGGTATTTGGTCGAGTGACTGGCCATGTATGGCCGAAAGGTTTAGTTAACTTACCCAAAGCTGTGTGTTCCATCAACAACTTTCCTTTTTCCCTTCTTTTGTAGGTACACACGGGTTGTCTTGGGTCAACTAGCGTGTACACATGTGCAGTAATGGAGCAGGGCACGTGGGCCTTTATAAAAGGGTTTTTTAAGAAGAATTGTTCAACAGTGTTTTGGCAAAGAAGGAACCTGAGATGGCCTGATGCCAGGTAAGCATGTTTGGTGAAAATTAGGGTTATAAAAGATTCCCCCTAATGTGTGAGGTTAGAAGAGCATCTGATGGCCGAAATACATTAACAATATTCATCGATGTGATGAACAAGTGAACCCAGGGACCAGAAATCAGGAGGTGCCATCTGCAAAATAATAATTGTCTCACCGAGGCAGGCATACCCATGCTCGGGATAAAATAAAATCATGGCTACCAATCAAATACACTGTAGATCCATGTCATATAACTATATAAAGTGTAGCTGCGAGCAATACACAATGGAGCTACATCTCAAAATCAAAAAGATATACGTGTAGAGTATCCATCTTCTAGAAGATGATAGGGCTTGATGGCTATAGTGGAGATTTGGTCTTTAGAGCACCGAGGCAACAACTTTAAAATATTCAAGCTTCGGGTAGGAGTGTAATATGAGTGTATGAATTCACTACCCTGAGTCGCCCGTGTTCGTTGGTCATGGAGATGAGGTCTTTAGAGCTCGAGCAACAACTTCAAAATATTCAAAACTCGGGTAGGAGTGTAATATGAGTGTATGAATTCACTACCTAGAGGTCTTCGATGACTCGTTGGTCATGGACTAGAGAATCTTGATGATCAGACTGAAGGCTTCATTGATTTTGGACAAAGACTTGATTGGAATTTTGGGATGGCTAGGGATGAGGGAAAGAGACAAGCTATAGAGGGGATGACTTAGGCTTGGTAAAAAATTCCCTTGGACAATAGCACGACAAATGACGAGACTCAAGCAACATGGCATTAACATAAGTTTACGAGGCAGGAGGCAATGCAAAATCTCCATATGTTTGGAAGAATAACCAAACGGAGCAGGACACAACACTATGTAGCAATAACAACTTCCTAAGGTCGTATTAAATCCCAGAGTTTGACGAACAAACAGATAGATGTGCTTTATCCAAGGGCAAGTCATTATGTTGCCAATACAAAGAAAATACTTTTCCCTTCCTCTTTTTGGGGTATGTTTGATTTTTTTTTGTCTTTATCAATAATTTTGGAAAAAGAATAAAAGAATGTTACGTTACAAAGGAGGAACGAGTGTCGCAAACATATAAGTTCGAGGTGCAAGGACAAGACTGATGTTCAAAGAAAGGACACTCGTGAAAAATCCTCCAGGGGCCAAAGGTGTCAAGACGCAGAGGCAAAGTGCTACAGGGCTTGCATATAGGGAATTCTTTAGATGGTTCAGTTTAGAGTAGCATGGAGCCGACATTAGGCCAAAGATGCAGGTATGCAAATGCGAGTAATAAAACACACAATGGTAACATCCTTCGATGTGAGTTTAACGAGCCCAGAGAAGGTACGCTCATCAGTTTTTCATATTTAGAGAGTTTGAAAAATGTAAAAGGAGACTCCATTGGGGTACCTTTTTCAAAGGTAGTCTAGTCGGTTCAAAAAATGGGTAAACTAGCACCGAAAAGACGTCTATTCAAAACCATTTTAATGAGTGTGATAAAGACAAGATCACTCGACCATTTTTTCATTTTTAAGGAGTCTAAAAAAATCTTAACTATGGACTCCGTCAGGAATGTTCTTCTGGACCATTTTAACGAGTGTGAAAGAGTAAGGTCACTCGAAAATCTTTTAAATTTTAGGGAGTCTAAAAAGAGATTAACTATGGACTTTGTGGGGGTTCCTTTTTCATACATTTAGTCCCTTAGGCCCGAAAAAGGGTTAAAATGATACCCGAGAGTACTCTTCTAGAGAACTGAAGTTCCTTAGAGTATACCTTTGTTCGTACAGTTGACCGTCCGGACCAAAAAAGGGGTAAACTACCATCGGATAGACGTGAATTCAAATTTCAGTTTAATGAGTGTGAAAGGCCACAAGATCGCTCGACAATATTTTCATGTTTAGAGGGTATGAAAAGGGATTAAAAGAAGACCCGTTGGGGGCTACGACTCATGTATGAAACTGGTTTAGGTAGAGCATACTGCTAGGCTCAGACCAAGAGTCTCTTCGATAGTCAACTTGGGAAGTATCCCAAAAGGGAAGAAAACATAAACCACAGTGTAAGTCTTCCTACGGTATAGAAACCGTAGTCATGGCTTCAAGGATAGCCTCATCTTAAGGCAATTCAAAATCCTATAAATCATGTAAACGAGGTTCGATAGTCCCAAAGGGTGAAGTAAACTGACCATACTTCATATGATGATGGAAGTTCTGGCCAGGACTGGCAGAGTCTATCAGCGAAGAATCACATGCATGAGGGCTTGAGGATCTACAAACAATGAGATCAGACTCAGAAGGATACTCAAGCCCACTTGGACCAAGAGAGGGAAGAAAGGACTCCCATGCCCCCATTGGATAAACCAATGGATCAATTTTTGAGACCAAGTATCGAGAGGGAACACATTATTTCATCGGTTCCTGCTCAGAAGTAATTGAACACCGAGGATAAGACGCCACATAATTAACCCGTGGCGAGGTAGAGTCTACACGAACGCTAGGAACATATAAAGGGGTAGTTTGAAATAATGCTGAATTAGGATGGTGATTATCAGATGCCAGCTGGTCGATAGTGACAATGCTTCCATTGCGAGGGAAATGCATCACCTAGAAGAGCGTAGACACTACAACATTCATAGCATATACATAATCATGCCTGAGAAGCATATTGAAATCTAATGGGCCTTGCACCACTATAACATCAACAAGGACAATCTTCCCACCTAATGATATAGGAAACTGAGGAAGAATCCCCAAATATTCACTAGGACGTCTGTCAAAAGCCAACAACTCATGCGAAGCAGACACAAGATTGGGAGATCCCAAGACTTTCCAAACAGAGGAGGATAAAATACTTGCAGAGGCTCCCTCATCCACAATACATCGATAAATGTTTTTTGAATTAACTTCAACCCTTATTTGAAAAGGTGTGACAGAAGGAAGACGAGGCTCAACAAGGTCATTCCAATCAAAGGAAACCATCATAGGGCTTGAAGGGGGTGTGCTCGGAATGAGCGGAATGCCCCCTTGTTCTGAAAGTATTGAACCATAAATGCTAAAAACATAGTCCGTAGACACGTCACTCCCCAAAAGAAGAGTGGGATCATCCAATGACTGCATCTACATGACCACTTTCACAACCAATCGCTGAATAGGCTACGACACTACATGGTCTAAAGGCACCTCACTCTACAAAGTAGGAGTGGGATCAACCAATGACTGCATTGGCATGAACATTTTCACAACCAATGGATGAATAGGCTACGAGACTACATGGTCTAAAGGAACCTCACCCCCCAAAAGAGAGTGGTATAAGCTGACGATTGCATCGACATGACCACTTTCACAACCAATGGATGAATAGACTATGAGACTACATGGTATAAAGGCACCCAACCCCCCAAAAGAGGAGTGGGATCAGCTGATGACTGCATCGGCATGACCACTTTCTCAACCAATGGCTGAATAGGCTGAGAGAATACATGGTCTAAAGGCACCTCAACCCACAAACGAGGAGTGGGATCAGCCGATGACTGCATCGGTGCGACCAATTTCTTAGCCAATGGATGACTAGACTGTGAGGAAACCCAAGAATACTCAGAATTAGAAGAGCTTTTAGACATGGACCACAATATTTGTACCTCTAGAATGTCAGGGCACAAATGAGTAAGGTGATCTCCCTTGCAAATATTACAAGGGAACTTAGGCTTACGTCCTATCCATCTAGGTTTCTCAATAGAATTAATGCCCCCAACATGACTAGCAGTGGTTGGTTGCACATCTCCAACATGACTTGCAGAGGTTGGTGATGGGTCGATAACATGACTCGCAGAGGCTACAGACCTATTGCCAATATGACTAGTAGGGACTGGACTTTCCCCCCCAACATGACTTACAAAGCGTGGGTGCTTTCCCCAAGCATAAATTGTATAGGTTGGGTGCTGGTCTTCAATGTGACTTGTAGAGGTTGTTGACCTATCTCCAACATGACTCACAAAGGTTGTTGATTTCTTCTTCCTATTCTTCCTCTTTCTATCTCATTTAGACTTACAGTTACTAGTAATTGTACTTTCACCAGAGGCGGGAGAAGGAGGAGGAGAAGACTTTGTTGATGAAGAAACATCAACAAGGTTCCCATGACTTAAGGTTCTTAACTGAGAAGTGTCAAGAGCATTTGGGACATTTGGAATGGTACCAAAGCAAACCGATAATCCCACATTTAACCCAGGAATGTACAAAGTGGCCATCAAAGGGACACCAACGTTTTTGAAGAAAGGAGAAGCAAAAGAATCCCTTTGTGAAGGGGTCCCTTAGTTGGTATCATCGAGAACTTTATCCATGAATATCCTATGCATAGGTTCTCCCTTTGCGGGATTGTTCAAGTCCGTAAAAGTCTCACACATTGACTCTAAAGAACCAGTGTTATCAAAACAATGCCTATAAGGAGGCGGCTCCATGTTTCTAAGCGGAAGACTGAAAAGTCCTCACAACCAGTGGAGTGGGCGGTCTACCACCCTAGGTCAGAAATCCAAAGCCACGACTGACTAACTCACTATGGAAAACTAGGGAGCATAGAGAACACACTAAAAGTTCCTAAAGGCAAATCAAGAAAACGACTAACTAGTTGGAAGAATAGTTACACCAACCAACACTAGAGAAACTTACCGGTGCAAGTGCAAATCGAATACAGAATCACCCTCTGAGTATACTCTGCAAAGTGTGGCCCAATGTATGTCCTAGGTACCATGGTATACCATCGCAGTCACCTGTGTATGTCTCTAAAAAAGATAGGCAACTAGGTTGTCAGTGCACGAACAATCACTAGGCGGGTACAGTTGAAAGTCGGATAGACCACAATGAGTAGGGTATCAAGCCCAAAACCTGTCAAGGGTATCAAAAGAAAGTGGCCTGGAAGACAACTGAGGACCTTGAATGGATTCGAGACCCATGAAGCTCTGTGGCAATTGCAATCAACAAAATTCCAAGACAAGCCCTCTATATGTGTTCTCCACTACAATTGGTCCAACTTTGGAGGGGTTATATCCAATACCTTTCCGCACGTGACCTCGTGTTTATCCCCTGTGTTAGAGGGGGGTCCCGGATAGCTTTCACAATACTAGACTTCTACACTCCTTAGCACAGACTCATATGTTTGTTTTATAGCCTTGAAGAGTTTCCTCTCCAACCTAAATCAAGGCTCTAGCCTAATCTAGTTGATGGACCCTACAAACATAAAGTCTAGTAAATTTTAATTAGCATTCTTTTTACTGGCTTGATTTAATCAAAAGGGAATGATAGTGCAATTGATGGTGTTAAGACTCTTGCAAAAAATGATGAAACTTATATGAACACTGGGAAAGAATGATTATAATTCTTATTTTTTTTTTCTTTTGAAATGCTTTTTAAAATTAGAAGAAAACACAACGCTATGATAATTTCTTTTTCTTTTTCAAATAACAATGCAAAGATAATGCCAGTAAAGAAAGAGATCTAACAAACTAAGTTTTTTTTAATATTTTCTTCCAATCAAAGAAGAAATAACAAAATATTCTAAAAGAAACTGATGAATGCATGATTCATGGCCTCCCCCGGCCATGAGGGGGAATTATTTTTCAAAATGCAACTCATTTTTCTTAAAATTTCAAACTAAAAATAAGTTAAAAAAGTTAGGAAACACAAGAAATCTTTCAATGAAAAATCAAGCTATAATAGAGTCCAAACCTAGGCTAAGCTGCTATGACAGAGACCCAAAAAACTTGAGAGGTATAACTCTTGAGAAAGGAAAGGATGACAACCTCACCTTAAACAAAAAATTTCTCCACAGGCACGCTGCTGAAAGTTCAACAACAAGTGTGTGCACACGAGCTGTGTAAAGTCAAGGCGCATGTACATGCGTGCAAACCTTATACAGGCCGCGTGTACTTCTGAAACTCTAAAAAATGAAAGAACAAGCAATCAAGCCTAGGAAGAGACTACTAGTACTGAGAACCAGAATCTCTTGAAGACTCAGAAACTTACTTTGACAGAAAAAAGAAAACAATTCGAGGAAAATTTCATAGAACAAAACCAATCTAAGGTGAAACCTAAGCTACAAACTACAAAAAACAGAGACTAGAATGAGTTCTAGAAAACCCATGAGAAGGATTATTTCTAACAGGGGAGAGGATGACTACCTCTCTAGAAGAAATTTTCTGGAATCATACACGCGACTCACACTTCCTCAGCTAGCGTGTACATGCGGGCTGTGGGAAGGTAGGGCATGGGTACACATGTGCAGACCTTATACAGGTCACATGTACCTTTGTGTGGGTCTCTAAAAAAAAATGCCGTCAAGCAAAGAAACATAGATAACTGGTATGGAAGACCAGAATCTCTGTTAGCTTATACTTTTGCAGAAACTTTAAAAACAAGGAATGAAACCAGTTCTTAAAAATACCCAAGAAAAAATATTCCTAGAAACCTTAGAGATCCCCAATATGGTTTCCAATTCTGTTGTGGGTGGGAAATCCCTCCTACAGACTAGCACTAAGGGTTTTATCATGCATGCATAAATGACCTAAAGATTCTAACTTTTCACCATCATCCCATGCCTAGACCCCCATTACTCATATGAAAATACAAGGCTCAAGAGATTAAGTTGACATACCTTATTCTTCGTGTTTGATGTTGATCCCTTTTCACGCTTGGTCGTTCTTTGACTGCAACTCTCCTCCCAATGCTGACTTGCATTCACTAAAGACAAACAAAGAACTCCACATGCATTTGATCTATGAACTAATGGG